>NDXB01006341.1:14735-30627 GCA_002631895.1 Agapornis roseicollis | reverse complement strand
TTGGCATGGTTAAACTTCATGAGGTTGGCATCAGCCCACCTCACAAGCATGTCAGGGTCCCTCTGGATGCCATTCCTTCCCTCCAGCGTATCCACTGAACCACACAGCTTGGTGTCATCGGCAAACTTGCTGAGGGTGCACTCAATCCCACTGTCCATGTCAGTGACAAAGATGTTGAACAAGACCGGTCCAAACACCAATCCCTGAGGGACACCACTCATCACTGGCTTCCAGCCTGACACTGAGCCATTGACCACAACTCTTTGTGTGCGGCCATCCAACCAGTTCTTTATCCACCGAGTGGTCCATCTATCAAATTGATGTCTCTCCAATTTAGAGACAAAGATGTCATGTGGGACAGTGTTGAATGCTTTGCACAAGTCCAGGTAGATGACGTGAAGTGCTCTATCCCTGTCCATCAGTTCCGTAGCCCCATTGTAGGCCACCAAATTGGTCAGGCAGGATTTCCCCCTAGTTTTCTTTTCTCTCATATCTTGTTACTTAGGAGAAGAGACTAACCCCCATCTAACTACAGCCTCCTTCAGGCAGTTGCAGAGAGTGATCGGTTTCCCCCTGAGCGTTTTCTTCTCCAGACTAAATCTCACCATTTCCCTCAGCCATTCCTCATCACACTTGTGCTCCAGTCCCTTCACCAGCTCTTTGCCCTTCTCTGGACCCTCTCCAGCACCTCAATGTCTCTCTTGTAGTGAGAGGCCCAGAACTAAACAGGATTGGAGGTGCAGCCTCACCAGTGCCCAGTACAGGGGGACGATTGCTGCCTTGACCCTGCTGGCCACACTATTGCTGATACAGGCCAGGATGATGTTGGCTTTCTTGGCTGCCTGGGCAGAAGCAGCTCATGTTCAGCTCTGTCAATGAGCACCCCCAGGTCTTTTTCCATGAACAGCTTTCCAGCCACTCTGCCACATACCTGGGTCATTGCATGGGGTTGCTGTGGCCCAAGTGCAGAGCCTGGCAATTTGCCTTGTTGAGCCTCATACCATTGGCCACAGCCCATTGATCCAGCCGGTCAAATCCCTCTGCAGAGCCTTCCCACCCTCAAGCATATCAACACTTCTGCCCAACTTGGTTTTGCTTTCAGACTTACGGAGGTTGAACTCGATCCCCTGGTCCAGATCACTGATACAGGTATTAAACAGAACTGGCCTCAGTGTGAGTCCTGGCAAACACCACTTGTGCCAGGACATCAGCTGAATTTAACTGCATTCACCAGAACTCTTTGGGCCTGGCCATCCAGCCAGGTTTTATGAAGTGAAGCATACACCTTCCCAAGCCATGAGCAGGAAATTCCTCCAGGAAAATGCTGTGGGAAATCATGTCAAAGGCTTTACTAAGTCTAGGCAGACAATATCCACCAATCTTTCCCTCATCCTCTAAGCAAGTCATCTTCTCATAGAAGGAGATGATGCTAGTCAAGGAGGACCTGACTTTCATAAACCCAGGTTGACTGGGCTTGATCATGTGGTTGTCCTGTATGTGCCATGTGGTTGCACTCAGAATGATCTACTCCATAAGCTTCCTGGCAGCAAGGTCAGACTGAGAAGCCTAAAGTCGTCCAGATCCTCTTTTCACCCAATCTTGTAGGTCAGTGCCACATTTGCTAATCATCAGTCCACTGGCGCTTCCTCGTTTAGCCAGAACTGCTGATAAACAATAGAAAGTGGTACCCTTGGTACCCTTGGGTGGATCCCATCTGGCCCCATAGGACCATGTGTGCCTATGCGATGTAGCAGATTGTTGACGATCTCCCCTTGAATTAAGGGGATGTCATCCTGTTCCCCATCCCTGTCTTCCAGGTCAGGGGCCTGGGTACAAGTGGTCTTACTATCAAAGCCTGAGGCAAAGAAGGTATTAAGTACCTCAACATTTTTGTCATCCTTTGTCACTATGTTTTCCTCTGCATCCAATAAACAAGAGTCTCCTTAGCCATCTGTTTGTTGTTAATGTATTTATAGAAACATTTTTTATTGTCTTCCTCTACAGTAGCCAAATTTAAGTTTTACTTTCTCCCTGAAAAACCTCACATCCTTGTAGTTCTCCTGAGGTTATTGCCCCTTCTTCCAAAGATCATAAACTCTTTTTTCCCCTTCAATTCTAGCCAAAGCTTTCTGTTCAACCATCACTGTCTTCTTTCTTGATGACTCATCTTTTGGCACATCAAGATGTCCTGTTCCCATGTCTTTAAGATTTCCTTCTTGAAGAATGCCCAGCCTTCCTGTACTCCTCTGCCCTTCAGCACTGCCTCACAAGGGACTGTGTCAAGTAGTCTGCTACGTAGGCTGAAGTATGGCCTCCAGAAGACCAGGGAGCAGTTCTGTTGACCTCCTTCTTTGTTTCTCTGAGCATTGAAAACTTCTCCCATCTTATAGAATATTTCCTCTTCATCCTGCTTGGGTGTACTCTAGCAGACTGCCACCATGATATCTGCCTTGTTGGCCTTTCCCCTGATTCTTGCCCACAAACACTTAACCCTTTCACCATCATTGTCAAGCTCTAGACAGTCAAAACATGCCCTAACATACACGGCTCTCCCACCACCTCTCCTTCCTTTTCTGTCCCTTCTGAGGAATTTGTAGCCATCCATTGCAGCAGCACTCTAGTTGTGTGTCATCCCACCACAGTTTTCTGATTGCCGCTATATCACAGTTTTCCTGCTGTACAATGACTTACAGCTCCTCATTTTTGTTGCTTATGCTGCATGCATTAGTGTAGATATATTTCAGTTGGCCTATTGACCCTGCCACTTTTTTGTCGGGAGAAGCCCTAGTTCCTATGTTTCTTTTTTTGGGTGCTTCTGTAGGTTCTAGCACATCCATATTCCACATGTGTATCATGTGGATCTCTGCCTTGCCTTCACTGAGATGGCAGACTGAAGGGCCTTGCTAGCACACTGTCCCTCAAATACTGGCATGGCTGCACCTAAGCTTATCTCTAGTGAGCTTGGTTTCATCCTTTTCCCCCTTCAAATTTGGTTTAAAGGTCTTTCAATGAGCCCTGATAACTCCTGTGCGAAGATTCTTTTCCCTGTTGAGATACATGTACCATATGTCACCAGCAGGCCTGGCGTCATGTGGACAGACCCATGATCAAAACTCCCAAAGCTCTGCTGGTGACACCATCTTGGAGCCAGCTATTAATCTGCTGATCTCCCTGTTTCTTCGCTCATCATGTCCTGAAACTGTAAGGATGAGAAATATCATCCTATTGCCCCAGGGCTCTGAAGACTCTCTTGATTGCCCTGGAACTTCTTGTTGCAAATTCATTGCTGTCTACCTGAAAAATCAATAATGGGTAATAACCTGAAAGCTTACAGGCTAGGAAGCTTTCTCTTCTCATCTTCAACCCAGGCCCCAGGGAGGCAGCAGACTTTCCTAAGAAGTGGGTCTGGTCTACATATTGGCCCATCTGCTCCCAAAAGACAACCTCTTGCTGTTCTTTCTTCCCATCTTTATCAAAGCTTCACACTATCCACGTATTACAACTCAAAACTGCATGAGTAAATGCAGCCCTATTCTTTCCAGTCTTGGTTGAGCCCTTTCAAAGGAGAGTTTTGTCTGACACTTTTATTATCCAGATGGCTTGTGATGTGTACAGATGTTATATTTGGTAGTACACTTATTGTCAAAACACTGATTATCAGAACATGTTCAGTTGCTCTCCTGAGGGTTACGACTTGATGCATAGATTTGTTAACAAAGATTGGTAAGTTTTAATAAATGCTAACCTACTAATTCTGTAAGTGCACAGGGACTTTGTTGTTCTTTTTGGGTTTTGTGGTTTTTTTTGGTTTTTGTTTGTTTGTTTGTTTTTTGTTTTGTGTTTTTTGTTTGTTTTTTGTTTGTTTGTTTGTTTGTTTTTTGTTTTGTTTTGTTTTGTTTTTAAAGATGCTAGATGGCAGTGCTAGGCCAGGCTTTATTTTGAACAGCTGGATTTCATAAAACTAATTCTGCAAGTTACTAAAAGGGCATGTAAGGTATTACTTTAACTTGACAGCTAATGCATTCTGAGAAATATACACCATGATGCATACAATAATATTTCCACTATAAAAATATTCAGGTTTAGGACTATAAATTAGTCAAATGCACTCAAAATTGTAAAAGTGTCATTTTGTTGCATTTTGTCCTCTGTGTTTCTTCTTCACATGACACCTCGTTTCATAGTTGTTGAGTTGTGATAGCATGGAAGTTGTTACGTATTTTATTTTTCTATTCAAATGTTGATTATGGTACTTTAAATACTTTATTAAAATGTAAGAATTGGAGATCAAACAATGGGAAAAATATACCTTTTTAAAAAATGGAATAATTTATTTCATAAACATTATGCCACCCATGTTGAAAGTCATAAAATAATTATTTTGCAGTTCTGCAGAATATTTAGGTATCTCTGTAGTGATAGTGCTTTCAATTTTCTTTGTTCACATTAACTTCTATTTACTCTATGGTTTACCTTTCTTTTATATGTCAGGGATTTGATGCTGTTATCTGTCAACAAGTGAGGGGTCATTATAGAAAAATATATTTTACACCTAAAAAATGAGGGGAGGCAAAAAAAAGCAGTCTTTGCAGTAAAAGACTCCAGTAACATGCAAAGTCACTCCTGCTGCATAAAGATTTGTGACTTGAAAAAGTTTATACAATGTTATTGACTATTCATTCTCTGTTTAGTTAGTATCATATTCCCTTCTTTTGTTTATTGTGCAGTAAGCTTACAAAGAAACTGCAAATTCTCAGCCTTTTGGGCAGACAGTTGGATATCGTGTCTAAGCGTTCAGAGCAACCAAACGGAACCTGCACCGTTCTGACCACTGGCTGGGTCACTGGCTGGGGTTTAAAGACTCAACTGAGTAACTCGAGAAATCCCTTCAATCTCCCCTTTTGATTTGCCTTTCACAGGCCAGTACTTTTTATTTCTTCTCATCTGTCTGCTATCATGTTAACAAGCAAAGGAGAATCTTAGCAGTTCATTAACAGTATAATAAAATGGGATTTAGATTTCAGTATTTGAAGAATGGCTTGCTCTTAGGGTTTTAAGCTTTCGTCTCATACTTGCATTGCCCCAGTGATCAAAAAAGCCCCAAATCTTACAATGTACGTCATTGGCCCATAGGTGAACAATTTGTTCATCTAAGCTGTCCAATTGTAACTGGCAGAACATACAGTGTATAATGAATGTAATGCAAAATTTTGCCTATTTCTCTGTAATATTAAATAATGAATATTCTGTGGGACTTTTCTCAGGTAATTATTTCCATCTAAATAAAGCTGAAGATGCAAAGTCTAATTCAACACAGTTGAATAGAGAATAGCTCAAATTCATTCCAGACGTGAATTAAGTGAACTGATGAGGTGAATTTGGCCTTGTGTGTCCACATAGGAAAACTCATACTTCCTCTTGGAAACCCAATGCAAATGTAACCTAAGATTATTGCTTTGAAAATCTGTACTGGGTGATGCTCTCAGATTAATATTATAGTAAATACTTCATGACTGTTGAGAGATGTTGCTTGACAATGTTGTGTTTAGTTCCTAGATGAAAATAAACACTGCTTTGTAAAAATAAGACAGGAGCAAGCATTGGTAGAAGGTTATTTACTGTTGATAGAACAACTATAGTGTAATGCAGTACTAAAACATTTTCAAGTTAATATACTCTGAAATACTGCAAAGCTTTCTATTTTTATAAGGCTGCATTATTGCCTTCAAATGATGTTTCTGTATATATTTAATTAATTCTAATATATTTTATCTGAGCAAGAGTAATGAGAGTGCCAAATGTGGCAAATGGAAAAACTCCGTCTCTGGAAAAACTCCATCCATATATAAAACTGCAGATTCTACTCAAAACTGCAGTTCACCAAGTATTCTGGCAACACATACAGTGATATGTAAAGGCTAAACAGTTATATGTATTAGTTTGTCAGCTGTTCCTAATTCTGCATAATTTAGATGCTGTGAACTGGAGAGGTGTGCATTATTTATCAATAATGTATGTGTGGATTAGTTTCCCAAGAAAGCTGAGTAAATAAAACCTCTGCAATGTGTGCTATCTATTATTAATCACTGCAACAGAATAACCCTTAAAATATAACAGCACACAATAGGCATCAACAACAATTTTAAAATCTTGTGACATATTCTATACTAAGTTTTTGAGAACCTTGTTTAAATTGTTGTGTTGTTATGTCTAAAAATAATGTAGGATTTGATGGGATTTTTTTTTTTTTTAAGAAGAAATATTTATTGATTTTGCTTATTCTAATTTTAATCCATGTCAGCAAGGGAGAATTTCAAATTAAAGCCTCCGTGCTTCAAAAACTCCCATAACATATTAAGGCACTTGCTGAGAATTTCATTGGTTTCCCATATAGATATATGGTCTATCCAGGCAGCTTGCAGTTCAAGGTCAGGACTGAAACTGGCAGAGGCTGAGCATGTCTTAAGGAAGTTACATTCTTCTTATCAAACTGCTGCCTAGAAAATAACCCAGAATTAATATCAGTTCCATACAGAGGAAAACCTCAAGATGGAATCCAAACCAGCTGATTAGAATCACCCAAGTCAGTCTGGGTGAAATGTGGTAAACAAAGGTGGGTTTTGTTCTGGTCTTGCATGTTTTATGTATTTTATTCAGGATTTCAGTGAGGGATCTCAATTTGAAAACCTCATGAAGTGCCAAGTGGGTGGGACATTCAATCATGGTCATCTTATGAGAATGTGGGTTTGTGCTAAGAGGTAAGTTGCCTGCAGAAAGAAAGGATGACATAGACAGTGGGATTGAGTGCACCCTCAGCAAGTTTGCAGATGACACCAAGCTGTGTGGTTCGGTGGATACGCTGGAGGGAAGGAATGCCATCCAGAGGGACCTTGACATGCTTGTGAGGTGGGCTGATGCCAACCTCATGAAGTTTAACCATGCCAAGTGCAAGGTCCTCCACCTGGGTCAGAGAAATCCCAGGCACAGCTACAGGTTGGGCAAAGAGGATCTTCAGAGCAGCCCTGAAGAGAAGGACTTGGGGGTGGTGGTCGATGAGAAAATGAACATGAGCCGGCTGCAGTGTGTGCTTGCAGCCCAGAAAGCCAAACGTATCCTGGGCTGAATCAAAAGAAGCGTGACCAGTAGGTCCAAGGAGGTGATCCTGCACCTCTACTCTGCTCTCGTGGGACCTCACTTGGAATATTGTGTGCAGTTCTGGTGTCCTTAACATAAAAAGGACATGGAAGTGTTGGAACAAGTCCAGAGGAGGGCCACGAGGATGATTGGGAGACTGGAGCATCTCCCATATGAAGACAGGCTGGGAAAGTTGGGGCTGTTCAGCTTGGGGAAGAGAAGGCTGCGTGGAGACCTCATAGCATCCTTCCGGTATCTGAAGGGAGCCTATAGGGCTGCTGGGGAGGGGCTCTTCATTAGGGACTGTAGTGACAGGACAAGGAGTAATGGGTTCAAACTTATACAGGAGAGGTCTAGATTGGATATAAGGAAGAAATTGTTTCCTGTTAGGGTTGTGAGATGCTGGAATGGGTTTCCCAGGAAGGTTGTGAGTGCTCCATCCCTGGCATTCTTCAAGGCCAGGTTGGATGAAGCCTTGGGTGACCTGGTTTAGTGTGAGGTGTCCCTGCTTATGGCAGGAGGGTTGGAACTAGATGATCTTAATGTCCTTTCCAACCCTAACTATTCTATGGTTCTATGATGCTTGCTTCTGAAATCTGTTCAGGAGACTGTGGTTTTGCATGCCATGCTGCAAAAAGCCTTGTTCCTTCTTGCTGTCGTTTTCACCTTGACGAATTTTTATTTTTTAATTTGTTTTGTGGAATGGTTTCATTGAGAGGGCCTGAAACCATCAATTCCTTATCTGACATAGTTATCAGACCAGCCAACACCTGGAGGGCTTTGGCCCAACTGGGGGCATGAATTCCAATTTCCTCAGAAAATTATTTAATAAACTACATGTTTGTTCTTATCTCTTGAAGTAAAAAGGAAGGTAGTTCTTCCATGCATCTAAATGAAAGGAATTGGTACTGCATTTTATGGAGATACCTCTTCAGCTTGTGTTCAGAAGATGTATTCAGAGCATGAGCACTTGGTAAGAGAAACAGGGTGACCCAGATACAGAGTTCTTCTTACCTGCCTCCAAGTATCAATGTCTGAGATTGATGATAGAGTGAGTGGAATCTATACCGTAATTCTTCTGAGTAAATCTTGGGACCAGGTGGGTTGTGCCCAAACTCTATTAAGAACAGTGACTTGATCTCCCTTGTCCATAGCAAGATATTTGCTAGCAATGTCTAAATAAGACATCTACACTGTAGACCATCATTGCTCATTGGAAGAGTTTTGGCCTCAAGAATTCTGGGTCTATATCTGGTCTTGGGTAAATGGTAAGTAAAGTAGGGAGAAATATAACACTTCAGAAAAAGCTGTTTATTCTGTGCCAAACTGGAAATAGATATTCACAATAATAGGGACACTGGAAGTTTTAGGAAGTCAGAGAAGGATTTTCAGGGCTATTATTTTGGAATTAAATACATAAATGGCTCCTAAAATAGTAACAAGCACCTAAAGACTTTTTTTTTTTTTTTTTTTTAAAAAAAACCTGAGCCAGTATATGGCTATCCTATTTATTTCCAGATTTAAGCCCAATGCTAAAGGGCTGATCTGCCTGCACTTGAGATGACTTTTGCCATTACCTTCAACAGAAGCAAATTAGTTTTCATTTGTGTGCACACATAGTAAATCTGAGGTATAAACAAGGCCTTCCTGACACTACAGTATTTTCTAAAAAACTGTTTCATTTTTAACCAAGTTAATTAGTTTCCAAGTGAGTAGGATGCTTTTATACCCTTTTAATATTCTCTTCGCAGTGTGTTGGTTGCCTGGGGTTGAAGTGGTTTTGATTAACTATATGCGATAATGAAAACCATGAGAACGACCTTATGCAAAAGTTCTCTCTTTCTGATGTTACATATAAAACAGCGGAAGTCTTACAATATTTAACACATAGCTTTTTCTCTCCTCCTGCTCATTCCCCAACACCCTCCAAGCCAGAGCTCAAGCTAATTATGGAAGTGTTAGAAATGGTGGTATACCAAGACTTCAGCCTCCTGTAAGGTATGTCCAAACGGAGAATTTGACAATTTTTACTGGGAAGAAGGGACAGCACTGAGTAATAAAGACAAAAAGCAACTTCAGTGAGAGCTGCTTTGGCTACTATCATATCCTTCAGTCTTATCACGTATAACATTGTGCTGAGCACATGTATGCTTTGTGCTTTTTAATGAAACAAGCAGGACACCCTGCTCCACTTGCACATTTGTTATTTCTTTAGCTAAACGTAGTTGGATGTTGGATCTTTCCTGAAGCCTATGAAATGGAGTGTAACTAGCCTGATGGGACTAAATAAGATGTCTAAATGCTAGGGGCTGAGAAAACAGTACTGACTGACTGTTCTGAATTCTGTGTTATGGGCCTCATTTTTCATGTTAATTTACAGTGCAAAAATACTTTTGAATACAGATGATTCTCATGTAAAAACATGCATGGGAGGGTGCAGTCCATGATAAAGATCTGAAGTGATCTGATTCTTCTCCCAGTGAAATGGGCAGGAGTTTTACAATTTCCTTTAATCAAAAAAAGGACTGAATTCCTTAAAATAAGGGAACAACCTTGATAGACGGGTATATTTTGCTGTTGTACATGGATTTAAATTTGTATTAAATAGGTGAGTTACAATGGTATTCAAATTCACCTTTACAAGTATTTTAAGGCTATGAAGTTTATATCAGATATATCAGACTGGAGATCTCTACCTCTTTCTGTGGGTCACTAGTGGGAGGAACTCTGTAGACTGCTGATATTGATGGCAATATGCCAGTTTGCTCTCTATGAAGTTCTGAGCTCTTGGTAGAGATTATTCCAGCTGAATTTGGGGGGCAAGGGGCAAATCTGATGGCCAGAGTTCCTTACAACAACACAGAAAGGCTTAGAGAATTAGATGTCTAAAAATAGTTGTGGCTATGATGTTGAAATATATTATGTAGTGTATTAAGCTTGCTGGATATTGTATATGTTGTGTCAAGAGGCTACACTGCAATGTGCTTTTGTACCCATAGGAATTTTGCTGCAGACTGTCACTTTAAGTAGGAACTGAAACCCATATATTACTATTTGGCATAAGCTCAGAGAAAGATTTGGGCATATGTTTTATTTCCTTGTAATTAATTTTTTTTTTGTTGTTGTTGTTCTTTTTAGAAGCAAAGCTATACCCAGAATGGAAAAGAAGAATCAAGTACAACTGAGAATTCATTGATTCTGTTTTATGCTAACAAAATGACCTCCAAACTGAAGCCAATTTAGATCAAAACAAACCCTGTTGGATTGTAGATTCTAGATTTGAGCATTGCAAACTAAACCTGCATGTACTCTGGGCATAAACTGTTTTGAAGCAAAAAATAATTCTGCAGCAATTGAAACTGCTGTGTATATTTCTGCCAAGGCCATGTTATTAGGGTTTTGTAAAATGTTGCATTGGGCTAAGAACTTCTTATAGCTTGTTGGCTTGTTACAGTTAGGGGAATCAACTATTGTTGGTGTGTATTTGTTAATTAATTTCACATCATCTGGCAAATGGGCAAACGTTTCAGTACAGGACTGTATGTAATCACCCTCTCTGTAGAAAAAATTCTAGAAGGTATTAAATGAAGCTAAAACAGCCTTTCCCAACTCCAGTAGAAGAGTAGTGGGTAGTACAGCAATTAGTAAGAACAGGTCCCATCTTTTCATCTTTTTTTATTTTTTTTTTTTTAAACAGGCATGTCCCTGTCTCATTAAAATCCTTCCTCTGAAACCACAGTTATCTGTTCCTTTACAAATGCTGTACTACAAATGTGCCAAATTGCAGGAATCAAATTAACTCTCCATACGTTCAGATTAGTGGTTCTCTGAAGTAAATACTGCATAAATGTTCAAAGTAAGCACAGTGGCTTTGAAAAGGTGTTTGGGATAACTGTAATATTAGTGTTTACTACAGCAGTATCCTGATGGCAAACAGACACATCACAGCATGTCACCTTTTGGCAGATAACTGCTGGGCCGTTTGCATCCCTACTGGCTCTGTTTAGTATTCCAGATTATAAATCTGTGTCGAATTTGTCCAGTTGTGTAGAAAGAACTTTTCTGTGAAAGTTAATGGGTAAATTTACCACTGGGAGGAAAGGTAGGAAATTGTGCCAAAAATTATTCAATGCCGATTCTCAATTCCCATTTAAATATTAATAGCCTGATACAGCTTAAAACCTTCTATTGCTTTAAAAATCAGAAGTAACACTTTGTCAAATGTGAGAAGTATGAGTCAGCTTTCTACTGGCTAATTGTAAATGGTACAAAACAATATTTTAAGAACATTTGTGACTAATTTAATGTTACATACTTGTTTAATTAGACAACCTTTAAATACAAGCCCAAATTATTTTATAAATATTTAGCTTTCCAATAAAGCTATATTCACATATTAGTCTTCTGATAGGAACCATCTGTAACATTTGAATTTTCTGCATGTTCAAATTCTTATTTATACTTTTGCCCCAATACTGAAAGCAATGTTTTTTTTTTTTTTTTACCAAAGACAACAATGTGGCACCTAGATGAGATCCCAGCTCTATGGTATGACACAAGGCACAAAACGTAGATGATTAAAGGCAAAGCAAACATGGATAGCAACTTGGAATTAGACAACTGCTATATTTTCTTGTTGGTCATGCACATTTTGGAAATGCAAGTGCTGTAGGAGTAAGACAAAAATCACAGAGACAATATACTGATTTAGAGATGATGATTCCTTTGTATTCCAAGAAAACTATTTTGAAACTAGATAATTAATCATTTTTTGTAAGAATAGTAAAATAACACATAACTAGAAAAGTTGTGGTGGTAATAGGTTTTCATTTGTCAATAAACAAAGAAAAATTTTGCAGGAAGCTACTAGTCTAAAGCAGTAACGAATATATCTTTCAGCCTCTTACAACTTTCTTCACTTTATCTTTTATGCCCTCTGTTGATATAGCCTTAAACTATAGCAGTGCCATCTGAATTTTAAAGTCAAGCTATTAGCTGAATTATTGCTTACCATTTCACCTGTTCAAGTTAGATTTAATAAACCAAAACATTCCATTACAGGAGATGAAAGGTATATATTTCCTGACAATAATAAATACAGTTCAAAAGGGCTCTTGTGTTTTCTCTGATGTGGTTTGTGTGCTTTTGCTGTTAAACTTTAGGATAAACATCTGTTGTCTGTGTGGATTTTCCTTGATGGTTAGATGTCAGGTGCACAGATTAGGACTTAATCCTGCTAACTTCTGCTCAAAAAAAATAACCACCAGTAATCAGTGGTTACCCACAAGCCACGATTTTCAAAATAGGGCCTTCTCTGTTTTCTGAATAGAGAATATAAATTGTTTAGTCTGAATAGCTTTTGGCATGCGGTTGCTTCATATATAACTCATATGTAAATGATATTTGACACTAAACAAACTGTTCAGCTAAATGTAATAGCTCACATTAGAAATGGAAGAAGTTTTTGAAAAGACAAGCTAAAAATCTAGCTAGGCACTTTGCTTTTTCTCCCTCAGACACTTTTGTTATATTTTTCAGCTACGACACTAAGATGTACAAATAAAAAGGCATTTCATTTAACATTTCATGAAAAACACATTTTTAATGTAATACACAGTACACACATAGAAAGCACTTTCGTGAAGTATATTCAGAGCTTAATGCATCCTTAGCTTTTTTTGCTGTTGTTTGTATTTCCAGAATGTTGACTTTATCAAAGAAACCCCTGTGTCAGCCCCCTTATGTGTATGTTTGTTTTCTTCTTGGTTTGGAATTTGTAAAAAGCTTCTGTTTCTCTCTTATTAATGAGTCTGTTTGTTGAAAAAATTGGTGAAGTTGGTGTACCTTTACAGCAGTCTCTCTAAACTTGATCTGCACAGAGAAGTTTTGGAGATTCTTCTTATTGCAAAACTAGGAGACTAAATTTCTTCTGTTTTCCCCTTACCCTGAGCAATTATGTGGGGAGAAGGAGCATTATAAAGGGGATGAAAAGCTTCAACATACTCACCCTGCAGGTCAGAGGATATGGAAGATCACAGCTGTGTCTACCTCTTGGATCTGGATCTTATTAATGTCGTCAAGCAGTGAATCCTCTGTAGCTGTAGGCTGGACTTTTCCTGCTGTTAACAGGCCTCAGAATGAACTGAAGTTCAACAAACTTTCTGCAGCTAAGTAAACTCAGCATTACTCAAAAGTTTTCTCCAGAGCCTAAGATGACAACAAATGGGATAGTGTTAGTACAACAACCCCATGGAGCTGTTTGATGTCTGCAAATTGACTGGAGTGCGAAAGTGTATCTCTTGGGGGCTGCCCCTCCTTCTGGCCATAACCTGCCCCTCTGTAAAGGAGGTGAAGTTGTAGAGGCTGCAGTGCTACGGAGGGAGGGCAGGCATGGCCCTGCTCTCACGTTGCCCACTAACTGTTCTGTTGTCTTAACCGTAGCAAGCTCTACCTTTGCTACTTGGCACGTTCTGGTTATCTTTCATGTGAGATGGACAAATTGGAGACCAGGGAAGAGAAGCGCAAAATGCCTTTCTGCAGAATAGAATATATAACAAAAGAGCCAAGCTAGAAAGAAAGGGGAGTGTATGGGAAAAGAACAAAACCAAAGTCAAGTCATTCTGCCTCCCCATTTTGAACTGTTTCTTTGTTTCATTTGGTAGTTAATAAAGAGTGAAATCCTTGCCATGAAAAGTGTTCATGATAAATCTGATACCTTTCTATTGTACTGTTTATTTGCTATCTATAAAGACAGTCTAAACCTGGGAATGCAGCTCCAACAGGTATCCTATTATAACAAGCTGAACATAAAGTGCTTGGGAAAATACTGCTTTAATGTCTACAAAGTTCTATGGCTTTCCTGTCATGAAAACTCTGTTATTAGATGATTTTTTTTTTTTCAATAACGTGCAGCATTTAAGTACATCATTGTTAATTAGCCCAATCACATTGCTTGCCTAATGCCAAATGTTTTCAGAATGTCATCAAATTGCCAGTAAGAATGGATGGCAAGAAATAAATGTAAAATAGCTTCTTTTTCATTAGAGGTCCCTAGTGCTGCTATTTTAAAAAAATCTTGGCCTATAGTAAGAAGTTGAGCTAAATACAAGAGACTGGTAACCCCAAGGGTATTCTGGGGAGACATAGGAATTCCAAGTGACTACAGATGGGAGTATCATCTGAAAGTGATACTACATTAAGCAACTGCAACACTAGACAAAAATAAATTTTGGAAGATCATATGATAAGAAGGTGGGATATTTTTCCCTTCACTGCTGCTTTACTTTATTTTTTTTTCTTTTTTTGAAAGCAAATCTGCTTGCCTGTGTATCTTACCTCTTTATCTGTGAAATACGGAAGCGATAATAAAAGACATTTGGATGCCACGCTTTGGTAATGTCAAAACATGTCATAAGCATGGAAAAATATTGACATATATTTTCTTCTAGGTGAAACTGAGGCACACAGATTAAAACTGTCAGATGATGTTAATGATAGGTTTGGTACTGAAGTCCAAGTTTCTGGTTTTCAGTTGCCTAAAAAAATTGTGTGTCCTGCCTCGGTGGATTCTTGTTCATAGATCCTTATACTGCAATGATGCCTACAAAGAAAGAGATAAGATGAAGGTATGAAAGGTACACTGCAAAGAAAGAATATCTGTATATTCTTACAGCAATCAGCAGATTAGGGAGTCTAAACTAATGACAGCACAGGGCAAAGATTTTAAATTTTAAGTCATTAAATAATTCTTTCTACATATCTGGAGCCTTTATTCTAAAGAACCCCACAGAACTTTGACAAGTAAATACCCTATTGAATTTTCAAACATTTCCTCAACTTTAGTGGGACCCTACTTAGAAAGCGAGAGTATCTTTAAAATATACATGAAGACCTATATCCCCTGTAACAGCAGCAGAACATAAAGTTTGATGCATGAACTAAGCCAGGCTTGTTGAAACGGCCCTGGGACTAAGGTAGCTCATGCTCTCGATTTGTCAAAGAGTAGGTTAAGCCACACTCCCAAACCATTACAGTGGTATTCAGTGAAACATTATAGTGGTATTCAGTGAAAAAGAGTTACATTTTATTTGAAAAAGAGTCTGCTCAAAGAATAGTGCCACCTACCACCATATTAGGACATCAATCTGTGTGGCTGGAGGAAAGAATGTGACACATCCACCAGCCCTACACACTGCAGAATCCTAAGCTGGAAGTCTTCCACCCAAGAGTTGGCTAGACATAGCTCTAACATCCTCATGAAATGCCAAAGTAAATCTAAAATGAGGGTAGTTTGTGAGTGTCTTTTAATTCCTCCCAAAAGAGCTCTCTATTTGAAGTCTGATTTAGCAAAAAGGTAGTCAAGGGGGCTGAAAGGTTTGTTCAAAGGTTTCAGTGGTGGGTTTTGTGGCATGTAGTATTTTGGTACAGACTGTTTTTTGAGACTGAATTTCTATAAGCAAATTAGAAAGGGTTTGGAAGTCTGAGTTAAGTTCTGAATTCGTATCTCCAAAATCAACCTCAGATACTTCAGTACTTTAGTTTTACTTAGCTAATTTATAAAGTTGTTGACTTTTGAGTGCTCTTGGCCTGTTCTGGATCATGAACTTGGAAGTCTTTTTGCCACTAAGTAAGAATTTTCTGCTGGAACTCAAAGCTGCTTTCTTATGGGGGCTTACTGGAACCTGAAGAGAGTTTACTACAGTTTTCCAGACAGCCCATCTGTAAGAAAAAATGAGTTACAGGAAAAAAAAAAATTATA
>NDXB01006341.1:4520-14629 GCA_002631895.1 Agapornis roseicollis | reverse complement strand
ATGTAAAAAAAAAAGAGTTAAAAGAAAAAAAAAAAAAAAAAAGAAGACAGTTATAAACTACATTTTTAAAAGAACTATGTTGCACATCTTTTATTTTTAAAATCTAGTTATGGGTTCATAGGAAAATACATTATTGGTCTTCCATGGTGTTTTTTGTATGTTTCCTGATACCTGTTGGGGTGATAAAAGCAAGAAAAAATATGTCTGCCACCTATTAGAGCATAAATCTGAAATGTCTATTCAGCATCAGTTTAAAAGTTCTTATAAAGAATCTAATTCTGACATCATTGCAACCAGAGGAAGTAAGTTTATGTAGAAACAACATTATGTGCGGTTGTTTGAGTATATTCTTTGAAAGATGTGCAAATTCTAGAATATCTTGGAAAACTGAATGGCATGTACTTCTGATAAACCTAAAAGTCCCAAATCAGAAGCCTGAAGAGGAGGAAGTCAAGATGGTCAAAACTGGTTTAAGGAATTTAGACCTTCAATTTCACTTGCTTTTGTAAAAATCACTTAAAAATCCTCAGCTTACATATGTGTTTTTCATAACCCTCCTTAGCAGTCTAGCTAGATGACCAAAGAGTTTACTTCTCATTTCACACCGTTATCACCTGCTTAGGGTTTACTTCAGTTTTTTAGCTTTCTTTGTAGATTTGGACTGCAGATTAGGGTAGTTCAACACAGCTACAAAATGAACACTGCTATAATATCTCATTTGGACAGATCAGATAATGTTGGAAGGAAAAATTAAACTGGTGATAAAAACTGCTAAGATTGTGAAGAAGGTTGTGAGGAACAAATTATCTTTTACATTTTTTATGTGAGAAGAGAAAAAGTACTACTGCAGATTATTTCTTCAGCTATTCTGTGGCTCTAGGGTGTTATCCTTGTGATTTCTTTCAGGGAAGTTTCTTTGGTGACAGAGCAGTTTGGGAGAGTACAAATAAGACGAACAAAGAGCAGAACAGAAGTTGTTCTTATGAAATACCAGCAAAACCAGAAGGCTTGCATCTTCTTCCTCTATTGAATATTTAACTTGTTAGACACCAACTTCATCCCGGATACAAAATGAGGAAATTTTTGTGCCTTTTTGTAAGTTATTATTTTTCTATAGAAAGCTTTCTGCTTTTTTGTTATTAATTTTAAGAAAAGGTAAATAGGAAAAGCATCAGTTGAGGGATGTTAGTGCTAAATTTACTTAACAGCCTCACAAAGCAGTGAGAAAGAACAGGATTAAGTCAGGATTTTGATTACATTCCAATCAGATAGTTGCTTAATCTGATAACCCAGGCAGTCTTTTTCAGGCCACCTAGATTATTTACTTATATTGTCTTAATTATTCCCTGTCTTGTGCTTATTTGTGTTAATTAAATAGGTTGCCACTGACTTGAAGGAGAACATAAAAGCTTGGATTTATATCCTGAATGAGGTCCCTGAAAACATAAGGTCAATAGAATCCTCAAGGAATCTAATATTTCCTTATGCTCACCAATTATGAAAGCCAAAGTCTAAATATGAAATATGCATTATAAATGCTCACCCCATTTATCACTGCCTTCTATAAATTTGCCTTCAGAAAGACCCTTGACATCTTTGAAGGTAAAACATTGCACAAGCCAAGTGTTAATAGCCACAATAAGACAAATTCAGCTTGTACTTCTATCAGCATAAATACAAAGTTATAGTGTTGCCTTTCAGTAGGCCCTGGGGAGGAGCAATGCACGTCCACTGAGACTTCACAATAATTCAGATTGCTGTTGTTGTTCTTGAAACATTAAAGTGAATGATGAAAACGAGGAAACGAGTGCTGGCAAGAGATTAGCAAGAGGCAAACTGCATGCAGCCATGTCCATGAAGCTACTCTGCTTCGCCTCCTTTGCTCATGACCTGCAACGCCCTGAACACTCTAGTCCCGAATCTTTGCAGAAAAGCTGTTACTAGCTGTGCCAAACTGTGTGATGCTTTTGTGCTCTGAATACATGTCCTCCAGGGGCTAGGATGAAACCACTGCATTCATTTGCACTTGAGTAAAAACTACATTGTTTTTGCAGTCATTTGGCATCATGTTCAAAAAATATAAGGTCAAATTCAGCTCTAGTGTTGCAACTCAAATGATTTCAATGGCATTTTGCCCACCTACATCAGAGCTGAATTTGGCCCATCATCTGGATCTACTTAGTGAATACTGTGCTAAATGTTCAATGACTTGCACAGGGTTTTAGTTATGTGCTTACCATTGAACTAAATGGGAATTGTATTCTTAGGATCTTATCCAGATTATGAGACTGTAGGACTGTGAAGGGAACTGTATTTTTGTTACTTTGTACAGCACCAGGCACGCTAGAATTTAAATCCTCTTTAAAGGGATTTTATTTTAAAATTTTGGCTAGATTTATAGGTTAACAGTTATCTGTAGAGTTTTGATGATCAAGGGAACAACACAGTAAGTCAGAAGCCTTCAGGAATGGATTCATTACATATCATAGAATCATAGAATAGAATCATAGAATAGTTAGGGTTGGAAAGGACCTTAAGAACATCTAGTTAAAAACTGCCCCACCATGGGCAAGGACACCTCACACTAAATCATGCCACCCAAGGCTCTGTTCAACCTAGCCTTGAACTCCACCAGGGATGGAGCATTCACAACCTCCTATGGCAACCCATTCCAGTGCCTCACCACCCTAACATAGAAGAACTTTTTCCTTATATCCAATCTAAACTTCTACTGTTTAAGTTTGAACCCGTTACCCTTTGTCCTGTCACTACAGTCCCTAATGAATAGTCCCTCCCTAGCATTCCTATAGCCCCTTTTCAGATACTGGAAGGCTGCTATGAGGTCTCCATGCAGCGTTCTCTTCCCCAGGCTGAACAGCCCCAACACTCTCAGCCCGTCTTCATACAGTAGATGCTCCAGTCCAATGATCATCCTTGTGGCCCTCCTCTGGACTTTTTCCAACACTTCGATGTCGTTTTTATGTTGAGGACACCAGATCTGCACACAATACTCCAAGTAAGGTCTCATGAGAGCAGAGTAGAGGGGCAGGATCAGGATTACCTCCTTTGACCTGCTGGTCATGCTCCTTTTGATGCAGCCCAGGATATGGTTGGCTTTCTGGGCTGCGAGCACACATTGAAGACAGCTCATGTTCATTTTCTCATCGACCACCACCCCCAAGTCCTTCTCTTCAGGGCTGCTATGAATCTTCTCTTTGCCCAACTTGTAGCTGTGACATCTCACACTAAATTATGTCACCCAAGGCTCTTTCCAACCTTGCCTTGAACACTGCATTCACAACTTCCTTGGACAACCCATTCCAGTGTCTCATCACCCTCACATTAAAGAACTTCCTCCTTATATCCAATCTAAACTTCCCCTGTTTTAAGTTTGAACCCGTTACCCCTTGTCCTGTCACTACAGTCCCTAATGAAGAGTCCATCCCCAGAATCCCTGTAGTCCCCCTTCAGATACTGGAAGGCTGCTATGAGGTCTCCATGCAGCCTTCTCTTCTCCAGGCTGAAAAGCCCCAACTTTCTCAGCCTGTCTTCATATGGGAGGTGCTCCAGTCCCCTGATCATCCTTGTTTCTGATAACTCATTTCAATACCGTTACAGCATATTACACTAATAGCCACTGCAGGATTAGTAGCAGTACTGCAAATGTTAGAGTCATAGAATCATAGAATCAGAGAACAGTTAGGGTTGGAAAGGACCTTAAGATCATCTAGTTCCAACACCCTGCCATAAGCAGAGACACCTCACACTAAACGATGCCACCGAAGGTTTCGTCCAACCTGGCCTTGAAGAATGCCAGGGATGGGGTACTCACAACCTCCCTGGACAACCCATTCCAGCACCTCACCACCCTTACAGGAAGGAATTTCTTCCTTATACCAAATCTAAACCTCTCCTGTTTAAATTTGAACGTATTACTCCTTGTCCTGTCTCTACAGTCCCTAATGATGAGTCCCTCCCCAGCAGCCCTATAGGCCCCCTTCAGATACTGGAAGGCTGCTATGAGCTCTCCACGCAGCATTCTCTTCTCCGGGCTGAACAGCTCCAACTTTCCCCGCCTGTCTTTGTATGGGAGATGCTCCAGTCCCCTGATCATCCTTGTGGCTCTCCTCTGGACTTGTTTCAACAGTTCCATGTCCTTTTTATGTTGAGGACACCAGAACTGCACACAATACTCCAGGTGAGGTCTCATGTCTCTCCAATTTAGAGACAAGGACGTTGTGTGGGACAGTGTCGAAGGCTTTGCACAAGTCCAGGTAGATGACATCAACTGCTCTACCCCTGTCCATTAGTTCCATAGCCCCAACATAGAAGGCCACTAAATTGGTCAGGCAGGATTTCCCCTTAGTGAAGCCATGGTGGCTGTTACTGAGCACTTCATTGTTTTTCATGTGCTTTAGCATGCCTTCTAGGAGAACCTGCTCCAAGATTTTGCCAGGCACAGAGGTGAGACTGACTGGTCTGTAACTCCCTGGGTTACCCATTTTTCCCTTCTTGAAAATGGGGTTATATTTCCCCTTTTCCAGTCATCGGGAACTTCACCTGACTGCTACAATCTTTCAAATATGATGGCCAGTGGCTTAGCAACTTCATTTGCAAGCTCCTTCAGGACCTGTGGATGGATTTCATCAGGTCCCATGGAAGTGTGCATGTTCATGTTCTTCAGATGGTCTTGAACCAGATCCTCTTGTATAGTGGTTCTAGGGTCTTCATTCTCACAGTCTCTGCATCTGCCTTCCAAAACTTGAGTGGTGTGGTCAGGACATTTGCCAATGAAGACTGAGGCAAAGAAGTCATTCAGAACCTCAGCCTTCTGCAAATCCAGGTGAGCCAGCTCTCCCATTAACTTCCGGAAGGGGCCTATGTTGTCCCTAGTCTGTCTTTTATTCCCTATGCGTTTATATCACCATTTGTCCAGCTAGAAGTGATCAAGTGGTTTTGGTCATATTTTTTTCATAGAAAGTTAAGTTTCCAAACACAGGGTATTTTTCGAAAGCATTTCATTTTCTAGGAAACCCCCCCTTAATGTCCTAGAAATCTATTAGGAACTTGGAAATGTTTGAATTTCTGGGGGTCAAAATATCTTCCTCTGACAGAGAACTCTCTTGCTGTCTCTAGCCTACCTAAACCAAGTGCTTGACATGCTGCCCTCCAAGATCTTTTCAAGACCAGTATGGTAATGGAGTCTTGGAACAAGATTTTTCTTGGCATTTCTAAGAGTCTGATTTCCCCAGTCATGAAAGCTGTCTTGAAGATAAATTAGTGAATATTTTAGTTGAAGAAGGGATTCTAATTTTCTTACTGTCCTCCCACTCTTGGCTGATATTATTTCAGATTTCATTACACCACATAAAACCAGTGATGTGAAATTACCTATGTAAGGCACATAGCTTTAGATTTATTTAGCAATTGTCTTCATGTAGTTGCAATTTCTCTGTACTGCTTAAATTAAGCAATGGTGTCCATAAATCTTATCATTTGGGACAGTTTCATGATTCTGTAGCTTTTTTGAAGCTCTAAGTACATGTGAAATACTTGTGCTGACTCTTTTTTCTCCCCTAGCTGGCAGATCAGTAGTTACAGGGTGTGTGAGAAATGAAAGAAAACACAGGGTGGGGAGGAAGGATGTGGTGAACATGTCAGGGGCGAATTCTGCAAGAATTACACATACAGAATACTTCTTAATCATGGCAAAATGATCCTTTAAGGTCAGTGGGACAACACACAGAAAAAGCCAACTCTACATGAGAAGGTTTTTTAAACCAAAATAAATTAAGTAGAAATTCAACTGCATAAAACTAGCATTGGATTGTGGCAAAGAATGCACTGGGATTTTAAATTAAAATCTTTGCAGAGAGGAGCTATACTCCTGGGGGATGTATGGTTGAGAATACTGTGGGTGACCAAGAATTAGTTATTCAGAAACCAACACAAGGATACTGGGTTCATTGCAGTTTATGCTGCAAAAGTTAATTTCAAGAGAACAAGAACAGTGAAGCTGCCATGAGTCAGAGATACAGAAGATGCCTTAGAAGAGAGAACCAAAAAAGCAGGAAATGGTAGTTGTAACTGCAGTTCTCAACATTTGCTATTATATTTTCCAAACTAACAGGAAACTAGATTTGATCTGGTGCATTACTAGAACAAGCTTACAACAGAGCATATTATTGACAGAACATCAGTCAGGGAGATTTTATGGTGTGTCACCTATAGAAGATGATGCAAAACTTTGGGAACAAAATATGTAATACATTTTGCTTCTGGCTATAACTAAAGTGAGGAAGAACTGACTGTGGAATTCTCTTTGGATATGCCACTGAGACTTTAGTCATCTAACCCAAGTTTTTGGGGAATGAAGATGTTCTAAAGTACTTACATTATTTCAAATGTTTATATGGAATAGATATTAGAAATAGAGGTATTTGGCAGGAACTGGAAGAATCCTGAAGTCTTCCAAATATATATTCCCAATTTAGAATTCACACCTTGACACACAGGAAGAGAAAGCAAGTTTAAAGGAACTTCATCTATGATCCTGCACTTCCAGTTGCAGAACGGGAGGTAGCTGGGAAATTTCTTCCAGCCTGTATACAGAAGACTTGTATACAGTTTGGATGAGTCGCCAGTGCCATTGTTGTAGTACCAACTAAATGAGTGACTTTTGACAGAGGACCAGCAAAAAGGATTTGAATTAGTGAAGAAAGGATTTTTATGAACTAGATTGTATTTAAATGTCCAAATCGATCCTAGTCACTTGCAGCTTCCGTATGGGAAATTACTTTTATGCCATGCTGAAAATTGCTGTGGGATTTGCACTTGAATAAATTGAACTTGATTGGTGCAGAGTTTGGAGGCTGCAAATTAAACACTTAAAGTCTTGGTGAAGACTTTAAGTGCTAGAACATAAAAATAACTTTTGTTGTCTTTGTTAGTATTCTATTATCCATTACTTTCACAGAGCTTAATTTTGCACTTCTGCTTTCCTGTGGCTTAACAAAAAGGCACTAATAATTATCAGGGTCCACTCTAGGTAGCTATTGATGCAGTTGTTGCATCTCTGCCTTCAGAACAGTATTCCTGAATATAAGGCAGTTCTGAGCTGCAATTAAAGACAGCAGAAGCCCAAAAGAAATTAAAAGAATCATGTGCCCATCCAGGAAGCAGAAAATGCTTGGCTCTTGATTAGAACAAGTAGGAAAAGAATTCTAAACTTAATCCCTTTTGGAGAAAGCTTAGCCTGGCTATTAAGAAACTAAACAGTTTATTCGTGTTGATTCCAAAACTAAGAGCTCATTCCTTTGTTGGGGACTTGATGCAGAGATTTAAGAAATGTCCCAGAGGGATGAAGAGGGAATTTGGAACTAATCCAGCAAGTTTAATGCCTAATAGGAGATGGCTTGTGGAGGAGAAATTGCCCAGGACTTGAGAGATCACCTTGTAGCTGACAGATTTGGCTAGAAGATGCAGATAATCTCAATCAAAGAACAAACAAAGCTTTCTGGCAGATATTTAGGAAAGAGCTAATAAAACCTACTCAGGAGACATGCTATTTGTATTTCAGGAGTTTGGACAAAAATAAAAGTTTTGTAGATTTCCTTTAAATGAAAGGGAAAGGTGGTAGAAAATGGGCTGCAATCAGAAGCCTGGGTATCAAAATCCACCAGTGTTCATACTGTCATCTTTCACAGTATATCTTTTTTCTGTTCAGGTTAAGTAGTATGTGGTTAAAATCTTCTTGCACTACTGGGAGGTTTACTTGTTATGTTTTAATGAATAATTTCATTTCAATAAGCAAGAAATAGTATGGGTCTGCAATAGTAGAGCAATTGGAGGTTTTCTAATTATTATGGTATTATGGTTGATGTATTGGTCATCAGGACTCATGAACATACTAAGAGATAACTTCTGAGGTTATATACATATACTGCTAGAGCAGCATAATGTGCTAGCTCTATCACCACTTATTTGCACCTAATAACCATACACTGTTTAAATTGACCACCAATACTGTTTTGAGCACTGTGTTAATGGAGCCTGAAGTTCACATTTTTCAGCTATGTTATTAATATACAAGGCATGACTAGCTATTTTGTATTGCCCAAAAAATGTGTTTAAGAAGTGTAGAAAGCACAATGAAAAATATTGCTGATAATTGGAAGGGAGTATAAACACACATTAGCTTTCATACTAAGTAGAAGATAAAATCATATATGCTGGGGCCCAGAGTTGCATTTTCAGAAGTTACTTTCAACCTCTGGGCAAAATTTCTTACTGAATTTTTTAGGTACTTGATAATACTTATATTTACATAGCCTGTAACTATAAACTTAGAATAAAAAATTCTTCTGTAGGAATATGATTACAGGTTTTCTATGGCTCTTTCTTTTCAGTAGTTTACCCACTTAACCAGCATGCTATAGGACTGGTTTATGACTTGTTTTGAACAAATAGCCTTTTACATATATTCCGAAATTGGCCTTCTATTTTTTTTTTCCCAGATGGCTTTTCTGAAATCTGGTTGTTTATGTTTAATGCAGGTTGTGTGTGTGAAATGGAGGTCTAACATCTCTCTCACTTTCTTGCAATTTTTCTCCTGCAAACCTCTACAGCCAGGAGCCCACCACTGAGGTCCTGCCTTCTCTCTGTGCTTTCTCATTCAGACTCAGCTTGCCTTGCCAAGACTATTGTGTCTCTAAGTCTCTATATATACAGCATTTCAGCTTCCTCTTCCAAGAAGCATGCTGCCCTGCCTTGGCAGTACTTCTGTTTGCTGAAAAGCAGGTTTCAGTGCTGGCTGTATTCTTGTAGCAAAAGCTGCAAATCATACAGGCTGCTAAGAGGTGACATCCGAAGCACACAACAGTGACATAGTAATGATCAGCTGGAATTGCTCGTGTAGAAGTGCTTCAACTAAGCTAAGCCATCATCACTGTTCAGGGAATTAGCATAGAATCATAGAATAGTTAGGGTTGGAAGGGACCTTAAGATCATCTAATTCCAACCCCCCTGCCATAAGCAGGGACACCTCACACTAAAAGCAGGGACACCTCACACTAAAAGAAGGGACACCTCACACTAAAAGCTCTGCTCAGCAGACCAGTTTGGAAACCTTTGCTCCAAAATCTGTGTGTGTGGAAAGGTTTTAATAGTTACCAGCCCATCCGAAAGAATACCTTTCAGGTCTATCTAGAGCTAACTGGTTGGATAGCTCAGCATATAAAAGGCATATTAAAAGCAAGAATAGCTCTTATGACAAACAGTATCACTGTGATGTGTAACTAATAGTACAAGCTTTAAATGATTATTATAGGCAAAGGAATAGTTAAAATGTATATTCTAATAAGTACGACAATAATTGATTCATAACTTTTAAAATATGGAGTATACTGCTAATACTTACACTAAAACTTAAGTTTTGCAGTCATAAGCCCAATTTTTCTTTCCCTATATATCTTTCCTATCTACTGGTATGTGTTATAATGTAAGCACATAGTTATTTTCTTTTATTCTGGCCTGCAATTGAATTAGTCTTTTTGCTTCCCATTGTGGCAGGAACATAGGGAAAGTCCTGTGCCTTCCCAAGGAGAGTGATTCCTGAGCTAGATATATCACTTGACATTTCTTAAAATTGCTTTCTCTGTTCCAAAGCAACTTAATTTACAGCTTTCTATATTTGCAGTGTTTCATAAAAAGAAATTGTGGTTGGCTTTGTTGAATGAAATCTGAACAGCTTGCAGTGAGGTATCTTCAAAGTAACAAGAATATTGTGAAAATACTTCAAAAAAATCAAATAAAATAATCATAATCAAATGTTGCTCAACTGTGTTTGGATACTACTAGCTAAACTCTGATCAGATTGTACAAGCAGAATGCTGCAAAAGCTAGCATGGGTTTACTGGTGTTCTGTCTCCTGGGCCAAAAATTTAAGAGATTTGAATTCCAGCTAGAATCATTCCAAGAAGTTTGTGAACAAATTTAATCAAGTCTGGTTTTGATGCTATTTTTTTTCTTTTTTTTTTTTTTTTTAATAAGACTTTCATGTCTTAGCCTTGGAAAGGTTGAACTGCCTTTGAGCATTCATGCCTATGACT
>NDXB01006340.1:0-11953 GCA_002631895.1 Agapornis roseicollis | reverse complement strand
TAACCCCACTGGGGATGGAAAACTGGGCTCTCAAGTGTCTGCAGAGGGCAGCAGCAGCTCCAGAGATGGACTCGCTTGTGCTTCATGTCCCATTTGAGGACCCTCTGCAAGATCTGAAATGTCTCTAAACCCATTCTCATTCTGTTGCCAAGGTCAAAGCGAAACCTTTGAATGGTCCACAAGTATGTCAGAAGCATCCTATGAGCTGCTCATCACTGCTGCTGTGTGGCTGTGATCAGTGATGGCTCATCCATGCCATGTCTCTCAGATTCCCAGGCACCACAGGGCCTTTCAGAGGTGATTTCACACCCTTTGCTTTTCCTTCTCTTTGTTTTCCTCTGGTAAAGCATGAGCAGCCCTGGAGGCTTCCTCCCAGGAGAGCACATGCAACTGTATTTACAGCCCCAGCACCACAAGCTCTGATCTTGGAGTCTGGCAGGAGCTCCCCTCCCTTCACATCAGGTGCTTAAGAGAGCTGATGCAGGCGCCTAGATGTTTTCTGCTGCTTTGTGGATAAACCCTTAGTTCCCACTCGGTGGCAGAGGGAAGGCACAGGAGGTAATGTCAAGACAAAGCAGAGCCTCACCTGCATTTAGGCAGGCGCTCACTTCTGTATTTCCTTGCATCCCCTTTTTTGGGGATGTGTCATAAAATAGCCTTACCAATGTGCGGGTCTTTTATATAAGAAGGAGCAATGATTTATGCAGTTTGCTTTCTTTTACATAGGCAACTAAAGCAGATGCACTGATTTGTTCAAGTGTTAAATGAGGATGAATCTTGTTTTGTTACAAAGAAATATAAATTTCAGGTTGTCAACAGAATATAATCACTAAGAAATCAGCCTTTGGAATCAGCATGTTTTAAATATCAACTCTGTTTTTAAGGAAGCAGATTAATGCCCATGGGTTTAGGATGCTTCAGTGTGTTGGAGCACAGAATTTAACAATGTTAATGTTATCTGTTGTGAATGATCACAAATAGTTTGATAAATGTGATTTGGCGACATGAATGATAATTAAAAGTCAAGGCAATATATCTAGAGGACACTAATATGTAAGCTGCGATTTCATTGGGTTTGGGACTTACTCTTGCTCCAGGTTTACGTTCACTGCTATGAGGTCCCTTTGAGGTGTCTTCCAGCACAAATTGCCTCCAAACCGAAAGCGAATAAGATATGATTCTTTTAGCATACCTGAAAACACACGTGTTTGAATAAATCTGTAGTTTTATGTATCCTAGCAACAAGTGGCATTTGTTGCTTCTACATGCTCCCTGTCTTTTTGAAAGTACCACAAGTGAAAAAAATAACACATATATAATGTAGGATAGAAAATACAGTAAAATAAATTAATTCCACCAAAATGTCAAACTAAACTAGTGACCAATTGTAGTTAAATCCACACCTGAATACCTCTTTTTAATCAGTGTGATGTTTTAACTCCTTTTGCCTCAGCAGGTAACATCAGGCCATGGAAGGAAATCAAACTGAGACTGAATTCATCCTGTTGGGAATTACAGACAGCCCATGTGCACAGACCCCACTTTTTGTCTTGTTCCTATTGATTTACATTGTCACTTTGCTGGGGAATGTTGGCATTATCACAGTGGTGCGGGTGTCTCCCAGCCTGCACACCCCCATGTACTTCTTCCTCACACACTTTGCCTTCATTGACATCTGCTATTCCACAGTCATCTCCCCCAGGATGCTGGCAGACCTGTTATCAGAGGACAAAACCATTTCTTTCTCTGGCTGCATGATGCAGTTCCTCACCTTTGCTTTCTTTGGCAGTGCTGAGTGTTACCTCTTGGCCGTGATGGCCTATGACCGGCACGTTGCTATCTGCCAGCCCCTGCTTTATGTGACCATCATCTCCAGCCGTGTCTGCTGGCAGCTGGTAGCATCATCCTACCTATTTGCCTTCCTCAGTGCTGTCATCTGCACATGGTACACATTTGGAGGTTCCTTCTGTGGTCCCAGCCACATTGACCACTTCTTCTGCGATGTTGTCCCTGTGTTAAACCTTGTGTGTCCTGATAACCACAACAGTGAGATGGTCATCTTTGCCTTTATCACCACCAATGTGGTAGGAACGAGCGTGATCATTTTGCTCTCCTACATCTCTATTCTCTGCACAGTGCTGAGGATGTGCTCAGCAGAGAGCAAGGCCAGAGCCTTCCACACCTGCACCTCCCATTTGATGGCCATTATCATATTCTTTGGGACAGGATTCTTCATGTACTTGCAACCTCCATCTAGCCACAGGAGCCTGGATAAGGTGGCTTCCATCTTCTATACTGTGGTCACCCCCATGCTCAACCCATTCATCTACAGCCTGAGAAATAAGGAGGTGAAGGGGGCTCTGGTCAAGTGCGGGAGGAGGTTGTTCAACCACTGGCAACATAAAAAAGTTGTATCATCCAGGACATGAACTGTCCCTGTCAAGTGAGAAAGCCTTTGGGACATTAAAACAATGGGATTTTCCAGTAATCCTCATGATTCGATGTAGGTTCTTCTATAGTTCCTGCACAAAAGTCCATGACAGTATTGAATTAGATACAGACCACTCAAATCACATCTTCTTTCAAAGGAAATCAAGGGGAGAGGGACCTCAAACTTCATTTTACTTAAGATTCCCCAGCCTTTTGGAGGAGATTACCTTGAATTATCCCAGCACTCTTTTACTCACAGGAAACACAAATCACCTGTATTCATTTTCCATTTTTCTCACTGATAAAGATGTATTTTTCTTACAAGATTCTTGACCTTGTCCCTCAGCTCCAATAAAATTCCTCAGTCTTTCCTGCGAGTTCTTTATTAAAGCTGCAGGGGTGGGAGGGAAGAAAAAGAATATCTGGGGCCCATGTTTAAAAGAAGCAAATTCGGCTCCTGGTGCTCCACTGGTGAAAATGCCCAGGTAGACACCAGGGCCAAGGTAATAAGCAAAACCTCTTGATCTATTGAAACATTGGGGCAGTTTGTAGAGACACCACAAACAAAGCCTAAAGAGCACCATGGGTGCATGGTAGGAACCTTGCACAGTGTGTTTAAGGTAACCTGAGGGTAAATCCAAGACTTAGAGGAACAGATTGATTAAAACAAGAACTGCTAACTGAAAAAGCGAGAGGGGCAGTGCAAGCACCAGCTTTATCAGCCGTCACCCAAGCAGCATCAGGGTGGCAGAAAAAGAAAGAAAGAAGTGCGTAATAACACAGCAAACTCCATGACTGTTAACACTCTGCAAATTACTTCTGCAGCTGCTTTACATTCCTTTTGCATCAGAATGCTTCTGCTTTAGGGAATCACTTTAACCTGTCTGCTTCTCAAGAACTAATAACCTAGGGAAGGGGATGTATTTGTGTCCTCCTACTTACAGGTCCATGGCCACTGTCTGCAAAGTTTGTCAAGCCGTGCCATGAGCTGGACAGATGAGTGGAAGAACCTAAAGCCTCAGCTACAGGACCTGACCATGAATACCCCAAGCAGAAAGAGACAGAAGGAGAGAAAAACAAATGATTGCAAAACATCACTTGGGGGCAACTGAAAAGTAACAACTTGAATACGTGTGCTTGTAAAGTAGCTATTGTTAGAGGCTGTGATTTTCTGTATAAAACCATCTGTATTTACTAGCCAATTGCTAATAAGAAACTACACCCTGTATTGTATGGATTTGTCACTTGTAAAAGAGATGTTAGAGCAGGCAAATTTGCAGCAGCTGCTTGAAAATGCTAAGGCCAAAGCTAGAAAGATTCTAATACGATGGTAGTGTTATAAAACAGGTAATGGAACAAATTAAGAGTGTGGAAGAACTCCACTGATAAGAAATTTCTTTGGCTAGTTCCTCGCTGCCATCAGCATTTTCAACCTGCTGCTGTACTCTGTAATAGTTACTCTGCTAATGTAAATCTGTGTGTGCTTTGCCATAGTAGACTAGTTACTAGATGAAGCAGGTGAAACTCTCCATTGACAACAAGATGCAAGGACTAAGGTTGACCAAATGCCTTCTACCACAGTCAAGGGCAAGACCAGGTTGGCCTCTGTGTTTGCCACCAAGAAGAACCTTTGGCTCCGCTACTGGCTGCAACCCAGCAGGTGTAGAGCAGTGGAGACACATGCCATGCTAGACCTTTACATGAGGGATGGCCTCCTCTGTTATCAGAGAGCCACCCAAGAGAGAAAGGCAGACCGAGCAGCCTGTGATTAGCATATATAGGAGATATGATGTAAACCAAATCCTCTGCTCAAGTAGGGTCATCTAAAACAGGTATTGATGGTAGCTAAAAAACATATAAATCTCAGAACTCAACAACATAAAGAAACAGCAATGACAGAAATCTTTATAATATGTGTGACCATGGATAATGAACAAGTATACTGGACACATTTGTTAAATCCCCATTATTCTGACCTGTTAGAGGGTGTGTGGGATTCACTGGTTTGCCACATGTTATAAAGGTTCAAGTGACTTCTAATCAGACTGATCTTACTGAAATAGTGCTGCCTGAAGTAACGGGTGGTTGTGTTGCACAGGTCAAGCAGTGGTGGAGCAGACACACCAAATTGAAAAAGAAAAAGAAGAAAGGGGGGGGGGAAACACAAGGATTTTCTCCATATGTCTGGTTACCCAGTTTTGATTTCCATACAGGCATATTTCTGATGGTAAAATCCTTGGAAAATTATAACTGAGGAGATGTTGATAGTGTACGTCATGCCACATTGCAAAACAGAGCAGCAATTGATTTTTATTGTTCAGCACATGGGCATAGGTGTGAAATTTTGGAAGGAATATGTTGTATAAACTTGTCAGTAAGTATTCTTAAGTTGAAAGATGGTGTGATAAAGTTAAGGGAAGATCATCACCCTTTTCTGACTGCGGTATAACTAGATGGTTGTTAGTCTTGATGAAAGAAGGATTAATTTTGTTGCTTGTTCCTTTTGCCACCATCTGTATAATGCCTTGTTTGTTACAATGTATCCAACACATGGTTACAAGCTACAAAGTGTATTTGGTTTGTGAAAGAACAAAAAGGGGGAGATGGGAGTGGATTTTTAGCAAAGAAGGGCCATGTTCCCGAGTTGGCAAGTGCCTATGTGGAGCTCGATATGAATCGAGGATGAAGAAAGCCGTGGATAAAGAAGTAAAAGTAACAGTGCAAGCAAGATGGGAAGAAATTGAAATATGTTAAGACACGATAGTGAACTGTTAGCAAGCTTTAAAGGTAAAGTTCTCATATGCTTAATTTAACCAATAGTAGTTAGTTGCTGTATGCTCCATTGTATACGTATCCAATCTTAATACTTCATTGTGTATCAACTAATACAGCTAGCTATTGTCTATGTATCCATATATAATACAGGAGGCTATTGTAAGCAGGTGCATATGACGGTATAAAAAGGGTAGACTAAAAGAGAGGGGGTCAAACATTTGACAGAAAATTATGGGCTGGATTGGTTAAAAAAACTCTTTAAAGGATAGGGAATTTCTGGATGGCTTAAGGACTTGATTGTAAGAGGTTTGACTATATTATGTATTCATAGCAGGTTGTATGTTACAACATATAATATCTATGGTTAAGAAGAATTTGACATCTGTCTGGATTGCTCAAAAACAGAAAGGGGGATTTGTGGACAGGCTGTGTAACAATGGACATTTTGTGAGCAATCCAGAGGCCTTGGTGTAAGGCAGCCTGCCTGAGAACGGTCATGTAGTTGAGATAAACTGAAGGCTGTGGATTAGGGAGTGAAGAAACACCACCTGCAAGGCAGCAAAAGTAAGCAGAAGAGAAAAGGAGCAGAGAAGTTCTGAAGATCGATTTCCCAGGATGGTGCTATCCAATCCTAGCATTGTTAAGGGTTCAGGTGCCCAATCAACTATTGCCAAATCAATGTAGCTGTGCTAAGAATCTCTATACAAGGTTAACACTTTGTCTAATAAAATGGCATTCGCTTGATCACATTGATCATCTCAGCGTTGTCCAGAGGAATATTGGAGCTCCCGCACACATCAATCTCCATTCTTGAACTTTTTGGTGAATTATGTAAAAAGTCTAATTTTTCATCAGCTTTAAGGGCTGGGAAATCCAACATTGATGATTCAGTAACTGCTGAAAGTTGATATTGACCCAACATGTGATTAAGTTCTTTACATTTGCACACCATCTGCAAAGCAACAGCAAAGACAAGGCTCAAATTGCTCAAAGGCTTCCAGGTAAATTAGCACCAACACTCATTGGGATTTTTAGAAGGATCAAACACCTTCAGCTTAACCTGCAATTACACTTGCAGGAACCACGTTTTGAGTGGAAAAGCCGTATTAAAGAGTGCCACAAGCCTTACCATTCTCACGCAGCCTGGTAGGCACTGGGTTTCAGAGACACTCCATAGGAAGAGAGTTAGTGGCTCTCCTTCTGGGTTCACCTCTGAACCTTGGCAACCCGGAAACCCATGTCCAGGGTAGTCCATGCTGCCTCTGTACTCGTTGATCAGAGCAATGAGATGAACAGAATGAACATGAACATGAGCCGGCTTCAGTGTGTGCTTGCAGCCCAGAAAGCAACCGTATCCTGGGCTGCATCCAAAGGAGCGTGACCAGCAGGTCCAAGGAGGTGACCCTGCCCCTCTACTCTGCTCTCGTGAGACCTCACCTGGAGCATTGTGTGCAGTTCTGGTGTCCTCAACATAAAAAGGACATGGAGCTGCTGGAACAAGCCCAGAGGAGGCCACGAGGATGATCAGGGACTGAAGCATCTCCCATATGAAGACAGGATGAGAAATTTGGGGCTGTTCAGCCTGGGGAAGAGAAGGCTGCATGGAGACCTCATAGCAGCCTTACAGTATCTGAAAGGGGCCTATAGGGATGCTGGGGATGGACTCTTGATTAGGGACTGTAGTGATAGGACAAGGGGTAACGGGTTCAAACTGAAACAGGGGAGGTTTAGATTGGATCTAAGGAAGACATTCTTTGCTGTTCGGGTGGTGAGGCACTGGAATGGGTTGCCCAGGGAGGTTGTGAATGTTCCATCCCTGGCAGTGTTTAAGGCCAGGTTGGATGAAGCCTTGGGTGGCATGGTTTAGTGGGAGGTGTCCCTGCTTATGGCAGGGGGGTTTGAACAAATGATCTTAAGGTCCTTTCCAACCCTGACTATTCTGTGGTTCTATGATTCTAATCAAGATGTTTTGAGGAGCTGTTTGTGCTCATTGACCATTGGTGATGAATGAGGTTGGGCTTCATCTCACTGACCTTCATCTAGGCAGGTGTTACATGTCAAATCAGTGTCAGATCAGACACCATATAATTGAGAGAGAAATTACAGAGAAATCCCCTCAATACACCTTCACAGAGCCCTCAGTGCAAGGGGTCCTGCTCAATAACAGCAACAAGGAAACACCCTCCTGGTCACCAGCTTCCTCCATTCACTGCCTTCTCCCAGATGCTCTCATCAGGGCAGCCTTCACCTCCCTGTTCCTCAGGCTGTAGATCAAGGAGTTCAACGTGAGGGTCATGATGGTGTGGAACAACGTGGCCATTCTGTTCTCATCCAATGCAAAGGCAGAGCTGGGACGCAGGTACATGAACAAGGTTGCCCCATAGAACGTGGTGATGATCATCAGGTGGGATGTGCAAGTGGAGAAGGCTTTTCTCCTGCCCTCCTTTGTGTGGATCCTCAGGACAGTGGGGAGGATGCAAGCATAGGAGATAAAGATGATGATCATGGTGCTGAGACAGCTTATGCTGACAAGAGGAAGGATGACCACCTCATAGGTGTGGGTGTTGGAGCAAGAGAGAGCTAAGAGTGAGGCATTGTCACAGAAGTAGTGGTTGATAACACTGGAGTGGCAGAAGGAGAAGGTAAACATGAAAGTGGTGTGGGTCACCACATGGAAGACACCAACAGCATAGGAACCAGCCACAACCCACCAGCACATCCATGCACACATACTGGTGGGGTACAGGAGGGGTTTGCAGATGGCCATGTACCTGTCATAGGCCATCACATCCAGCAAGAGGCACTTGGTGACCCCAAATCTGATGAAGAAGCAGAGCTGGTCTACACACCCCAGGAAGCTGATAGTTTTCTCCAGCGTCAAAATCTGCACCAGCATTTTGGGGCGGATGATGGAGGAGTAGCAGATGTCAACAAAAACCAAGTGGCCAAGGAAATAATCCATGGGGGTGTGAAGGTGGAGATCGGTTCTGACCAATACAATGATCCCAAAGTTCCCCAAGAGGGTCACCATGTACATGGCCAGAAAAGCCATGAAAAGGGGTAACTGGAGGTCTGGGCTGGTGGTCAGCCCCAAAAGAATGAACTCATGCACATCAGTGTGATTGATGGGTGTCATCCTCTGTAATGCATCAAACTGCAGGAGACAGGCAAAATAGACAATGATTTGGGCAGCTCAAGAGGACCCTCAGCTTCCTCTGTGTCACCAAAGGGAGGCAGAACCCATCCCGCCACATGGTCAGCTGGACTTTGGATAGCTCTTGGAAGAGACTTGGGCTCTTGAAAGAGCCAAGCCTCCATCTAGTGGCTACAAGAGGATCCTAAAACCAAAACCTCAAGCTCAACAGGGAGAACACGTGGGTTTACCTCAGCATTTCATCTCTCCTCTTTGCGCCCCTCTTGGGGACATTTAACACAGGAGGAAGGTCAGTAACTGGGAAATTCTTGGAAGTTGTGTTGGAACTGGATGATCTTAAGGTCCTTTCCAGCCCTAACTGTTCTATGGTCGAGATCTAACCCCGGATGTCAACTAAGCCCCACACAGCTCAGCAATAACTAAAACACCCTGGATTTATCAACACCATTTCAGCACCAATCCAAACCATAGCCCCATAGCAGCTACTATGAAGACAATTTGCTCTATCCCAGCCCAAATCAACACAGACATTGAATAAATTTTGGGTTTTCCTTAGGAAATGACAGGTACATTTGGAAAATAATTGCTGTTTTCTAAAATAAACCAACATGGAACAATTCCATTTGAAGAAATCCTTTTCCTGCTGACTTTTGCAAAGCAAAGCAGAGCAGAAGTGTGGGCATTTTAAAGCTGAGATGAACACACAGTTTTCAGCAGACACAGTCCGTAAGAAAGGAAATTTAAGGTGGCACAGTGATCATGGAGAAACCTGGAGAGTCCATGCAGCTCCTTCAGCACCTGGGATGAGTTTCGCTGCTCCTCTAGATGATGTCTGAGGCCACATGCATCTTCAAGCAGATGTGGAGAGTAGGTTTTGTCACTCTTTCCTTACAAGCTACACTGAGTGTGATTTGCTGCTACATCTTCCGAGGGCAGACAAGTGCCCTCTGTAGTTTGTAGTGTTCAAGATGTATTTATACTCATTTCTGTGACCTTGGAGGTGTTTCAGTCCATGAAGCTCGACAACAAGCAAAACCCACCTGGAGCATCAATCTCTTCATCTTCAGGTGCACTAATAAAGCCCAGGAACAATTTCCTGTAACTATGTGGATTTAAGGAGATGTCTTCCCCATTCTCCCATATTGAGTGGAGGGGGTTGGTAACAAGTGAATGTCTGCATGATTCACCCCTGATTATTCTCAGAACTTTCTCAACTGGCTTTCCTAATGCAACTTAAACAGGATTTCAGCAATGCAAAGAGAGTTCCTGCAACCATTTCTACTCTCACAGTTGCCCCTTGTAAACATCTTCCTGTAAAACCCACCCCAAATGTTGATTTTTGCATTTGCTGGCTTCACTAAGACAGTAATTGTCTCCACACCAAGTTTTTATCATTTCCTTGGAATTTTTCTTCCATTTTGCTATAAGCAGTGATGAGAAGGGCAAGAAAACAGCAACCACCTGGACTCAAATCAACACCAGAACTGCAGTAGTACCTAAACAGTTCTTCTCACTGGTATCTATCCACTAGGAGCAAGTGTTGTAACATGTATTGCCCACTTCCCTGTCTATTTACTACAAGAGATTCTAGTTTATGGAGCTGGAGATGTTCCTGTATTAGTTTTTTTCATAGAATCCCAGAATGGTTTGGGTCAGAAGGGACCTTAAAGCTCATCCAACTCCAACCCCTGCCATACCTTCCACTGGAGCAGGTTGCTCCAAGTCCCTGTGTCCAACCTGGCCTTGAACACTGCCAGGGATGGGGCAGCCACAGCTTCTCTGGGCACCCTGTGCCAGCGCCTCAGCACCCTCACAGGGAAGAGCTTCTGCCTAAGAGCTCATCTCAGTCTCCCCTGTTCTGGCAGCTTCAAGCCATTCATTCCCCTTGTCCTGTCCCTACAGGCCCTTGTGCCAAGCCCCTCTCCAGGTTTCCTGCAGTGCCCCTTAAAGTATTGAAAGGCAACAAATATGTCCCCCTGGAGTCTACTTTCCCTCTTGCTGTCCATTTCAATCCTTTATCATACTCCTCATGTGTTCCTTCCGGTGCTCTTCCTTCCACTATCAGGCATCTCTCCCTCGAAAGCTCTCCTTTCTGCCTTGCCTTTCCAGCACAATGGGTGGAAAAAGGCAAATGTTGTCATCAAAGAGAGCTCAAGGATGGGGCTGCCTTGGTCCCCACTGAGATTAACAACCAAATTCCCCAGGAAGTCCTCTCCAGGCAGAAGAAGGACAGGAGGGTGACCATGAGTAACCAGCACAGATGTACCAAAGATAAGTTAGCCTGTCACCTCCTGGCGCTCAAAGAGTCTCAGCCCCCACATTCCCACATGACATGAAGTAGGAAGGGGTTTGCTGATGCTGGTTCATTCCCAGGCTCCCTGCACAGCTCCAGGCACGTTCATCTTCACTTCCACCTCTGAGAGCATCAGGAGAGCAGCAGGGACAGAGCTGAGATGTAAGTGAGGGGCAGCATCTTTCAGCCCAAGCTGAGCTCTCCTGTGGTTCTTTCTTGCTAACAAACAGCAGCTCCTGTCTCCATATCCTGCTCTACTGCAGGGTCCTGGGCTTCCCACTGAACTGGCACTGGTGTGTTCTCCCCATGCAGCTGCTGAGAAGGCAGCTTTGGAGATTACCTTGGTGAAGAGCTCACTGGAGGGGAGAGAAACCAATCTAAACCTCTGGGTAAGCTTGCACAGAGTTACAGTTTGGACCTCAAAGCTCATCCTCTTCCAGCCCCCTGCCATGTACAGGGACTCCATCTATTAGAGCAGGCTGCTCCAAGCCCTGTCCAACCTGCACTTTACATAGGTCAGGAATTCATTACAGTTAGGCAGAATCTCAGCAGAGAAGGAAGAAGCAGGTAGTGGGGAAATGCCTACAGGAGGATGAAGGATCAGCTCTGCACTGTGAAAGCACCACGTTTCTCTGTGTTCCAGGTTGAGCTGGATGGACTCCAAGCCCCAGAAGAAACCCAGGGGTTATGGCCCCAAAGATGCACACAGCAAGAAGTGCACCAACCTTGTCTTGCTTGTGTCTTCCTTTGTCACTTTTCACAGTACATGCAGGAGCATAAGCTCTTCTGATACCAAAGTGCATCATGACGGATAGGAGATGTCACTGTGCAGACAGACCTTATCTGCTTTCCACCTCTCCCCATAAACAATTTATATTGGCTATAAAATGAGTGGGCTTGTTGCATATCACCTTCACACTGTGCCTTACCTGCATTAAACTTTCATTACTTATGCCCAGACCAGTAGCTTAGGTGGTGGCTCCATGTGTCATAGAATCATAGAGTGGTTTGGGTTGGAAAGTACCTTAAGATCATCAAGTCCCAAACCCCTGCAATGAAAAGGGACACCTTCCACTAAAGAAGGTTGCTCCAAGCCCCTGTGTCCAACCTGGCCTTGAGCACTGCCAGGGATGGAGCATTTGCCACTTACTTGGACAACCACAAGTCATGAAGTAACATGTGCCTGTTCCTGAGCTGTTCCAGTTATTTTTTCATAATGATGTGCTGCACCACAGACATAATTCCATAGTCCTAGAACATTATCACCATGAAACATACACATGAGCATGGGTAGAGTGGGT
>NDXB01006339.1:0-55326 GCA_002631895.1 Agapornis roseicollis | reverse complement strand
TCAGTTTTGTTCCCAAGTTGAGTCAAAACACAGCACTGCACCAGCTACTAAGAAGGAGAAAAAGTGACTGCTATTACTGAACCCAGGACAATCAGGACACACAGAAATGTAAGGTATGGTTACTGAAAACTGTTAGCGAAGTTGGCAACAAAACGAAATTAAGACTGAGGAAGCTGTCTGATTTATGGAGGGAGCAGTCAGAAGTATGCAAGCTAAGAAGTCATGAGCAGGCAAACCTGTCACTCCTCCCAACTGTTTCACATGAACAGCAAACCCCATCAGTGACATTGAGAGGCAGGGGATGGGAAAGGGATGCTGCTCCACTAAGCGAGGGGATGAAACTTCATTGCCTCAGCTGCCTTGTAGGATTAAAAAAATGCCATCCACTCCCTAGGTAATGAGACTACCAACAGTTATGGTAGCCAGGGTTAACATGTGAGCAGCCCTAGGGCTGGGGTAGCAGTGCTTCAGATTAGGACTTAACTTCTTAATATAGAAGCTGGAGTCTCATATTTGCCCTTCTTCCATGAACGAGCATTTTACCCACTGGTTACCCACTCACACAACTTCTGCATTTCTCCCTAAGGTGTCTGGCACAGCTATACCCAGAGACAAACTATCCCACCTGAAGGATTGTTCCTTGGTTGAGTATACTGACTAACACAGCTGCTAGCTGTGCAGAAGGGGGAAAGATCACAGGAACAAGCCTGAATGTGCACCTCAGAGCAAATGATGAGCCAGATGAAAAGGTGAAAACTCTCACCTTTCCAGTGAGGTTCCTGCCAGGCCATTACTCCAGATACACATCATAATATGGCTGAAAAACAGTAATGAAAGAGGCTGCACAAACTCATTTTAAATGTCCCACTGATCTTGAGGTGGATCAGCTGTACCTAAGCAATACCTAGCAGAAATCTATCTAACCTGTTGTTACAACAGCTGGAAGATGAGGATGCTCTGCTCAGCAGAGGCATGTCACTCTTCTTCACCATCCTCAGCTCTAGAGCATTTCTTAGTGTAACAGGATTACTTTTTATCATGTCTTATCCACTATGTCCATTAAGCATAGATAAAGAATCACAGCTCCAGAGAGATACTTTGAACCTTGGGCTTTCTTACATGCAGCATCTTTCCCCACATTCAGTGATCTCCTTCAGGCATTGGCACAAGCATCTGGGTTGCAGAAGCACAATGAGACGCTGCCAGCACTGGGAAGGTTAGCTCCCCTCTTACTTGCAAGCTTCTGGGGTTCTTCTCCTTGGCCACACCTCTTCCTGCTGTTCAGCTCAGAAGCACAGGATGCTCAAAGCTATGCAACAAAAGGCCCCACCAGCAAAAAAAAACCCCACTCTCTGCATCCTCCCTTCCTCATTGTGCATCCTCTTTTCAAAAGGGCCACAACTGCTCCCAGGTGTGAGAGCACAGAGACAGCACACCCGCCACTCATGTCTCTCTCACACCTCCCTTCTGCTCAGGTGCTCCCTGCATTTTACAGTCTGCTGCATGAGTACTGGCAGCAGGAACCACAGGATTCACGTTCACGTTCTGCCTCTGTTTGAAAGCCCCCTCCAAGTGTATTTGTGGTGGGCCTGTCTGGTCCCTCCCTGACTCTCAGCACAGATATACACACACATCTGTACACACGTACACACACACAAAACCCTGTGTGAGGCCTATATTGCTCCTCTTGTACCTAGAATCATGGAACAGTTAGGGTTGGAAAGGACCTTAAGATCATCTAGTTCCAACCCCCCTGCCTGTTTCCCCATTATAAAAGGGAATTTGGTGGATTTAGAAAAAGGCAAATCATATCAAGCTGCATCTCATTTTTAAATTGTATGGAACTATAAATCACCTGATTGGTTGTTTTTCTCAGAAATCACAGGTATGGTGATCATTCATAATTCACTAGCTCCACAATTCTCTGCCCTTACTTTTAACAGAAGCATTCTGTTTGTCTTCTTCTAGTCTTCTTTAAAAAAGGCAATAAGCTTTCTGAGCGTCATCTGCCAATTTTCCTGCCCATGGAGTAATTCTTCCCCTGGTTCCCCTTTTCATTGCTATCAAAAATGCCTTTAAAATGCCCTATTAGTATAAGCAAAGAATAGAAATATTTTATTTTGTGCTTTAAACTTCCTGATTTTGTCTCTGTCTGCTCACACTGAAGTTTTTTTAAACATTCATTTTTAGATATTTGACCTAGTTTCTATGTTCTGCACACTCCCTTCTTGCACTTGAGATTATTGAAGAGCTTGTGATTTCACAGATAGCCCTTACTGCATTTTCTGTCCTTTCTACACACCAAAATATTTTGTGGTTTTGTTCCTACTGTATGTTGGGTTGGTTTGGTTTGGTTTGTTTGTTGTTTTTTGTTTGTTTGTTTTGGGTTTGTTTGTTTGTTTGCTTTAATTTCTTTCATGAACCATCAGTTCTTTCTGGAGCTCTTTTCTTCCACAGATTTGATTTCCAGAGATTCAGAGCAGCCCTGCAGAGAAGGACTTAGGGGTGGTGGTCGATGAGAAAATGAACATGAGTCGACTGCAGTGTGCGCTTGCAGCCCAGAAAGCCAACTGTATCCTGGGCTGCATCAAAAGGAGCGTGACCAGCAGGTCCAAGGAGGCAATCCTGCCCCTCTACTCTGCTTTTGTGAGACCTCACCTGCAGTATTGTGTGCAGTTCTGGTGTCCTCAACATAAGAAGGACATGGAGCTGTTGGAACAAGTCCAGAGGAGGACCATGCGGATGATCAGGGGACTGGAGCATCTCCCATACAAAGACAGGCTGGGAAAGTTGGGGCTGTTCAGCCTGGGGAAGAGAAGACTGTGTGGAGACTTCATAGCAGCCTTCCAGTATCTGAAGGGGGCCTATAGGGATGCTGGGGAGGGACTCTTCATTAGGGACTGTAGTGACAGGACAAGGGGTAATGGATTCAAACTTAAACAGGAGAGGTTTAGACTGGATCTAAGGAAGAAATTCTTTCCTGTTAGGGTGGTGAGGCACTGGAATGGGTTGCCCAGGGGAGTTGTGAATGCTCCATCCCTGGCGGTGTTCAAGGCTGGTTTGGACAAAGCCTTGGGTGACATGGTTTAGTGTGAGGTGTCCCTGCTTATGGCAGGGGGGTGAAACTAGATGATCTTAAGGTCCTTTCCAACCCTAACTAATCTATGATTCTGTGACTCTATGATTCTGATTCTATCATAAGAATTTACTTGCTAGTATCCCCTGTGTTCATTAAAGTATGCTGCCTTCAGGTCCTTTGCCTTCAGGTTTATGTTACCCTTACTTCAGTCCCTGAGGCTTAAAAATCCTATAACTCTCACAACCATTGTCTTCCACCTTCACGCTCCCCAGCTGTTCCTCTCCTGTGGTAGGGACTGACTCCAGGATTGCCACCTGGGGAGCTGCTTTTGGTGCCAGTGACACACTCACTGAGCAAGCTGTGCCTTAGTTTATCACATTCTTCATAACTACTGGAGCGGTCAAAGACACCTCCCCTCTACCCCCCCATCCCTCCCAAACCAAACAGCCCTGGTTTTTTAAATTGTTCTGCTAGGTGCTCAAGAAAGAGCCTCACCTGTCTGAGGTTCTCAAGGAAAAGAAGATGAGTGTGATGGACATGATTATTTTAACCATATTATTTCCTGCTACTATTTAGAGACCTGGTCCATAGTGTTCTACACTTTTTGTTTGCGAACTAATGTATGTATCTGCTTCTCCCTTGCCAGTTCATGTTTCTCCAGTTCACTGCTTTCCATTTCTTCCTCATGTAGTCAGCCTTATGTAGACTCTGCAGAGCATCCTAGTGAAAGGAGAGGGCAGAAATCTGGAGGTCTCTAAACCTTTCCTGCTTGCGAGATGTGACAGTTGCACAGAGGAGCACCTCTAAGGGAGATTACTTCAGTCTTCTAAAAGGTCACATAAATTAGGCAGTAAGATTTTGTCCAAACCAGCCATGATTTAAGTATGAGGACCAATTTATTTCCCACTTCTTTACTAGGCAGCTTTTCTTCTTGAACGGAGACAATTTGAAATTTCGTGCTGGGACGATGCTGGATCACTCAGTTCAGTTTGATTTGATTATGTCATCTTCATTAGGAAACGACCCTACAATCTGAAACAGAAACATCGTAGCTACATTAAATACCAATAAAATTACGTGCAAATACAAAGATTAACTCATTCTAACATGACTTTATTGCTGCACGATCCTGTCATTCTCATCCACATAAAAATTATTCAGCCGCAAAAGGCCCCTGAGCATAACATGACATTTACAGCATCTCTGAGTATTTCTTGTTTATTTCTCATAAATTTCCTTTGGTAATAACTTAGTCACTCAGCGGCACTCTCCAGTATACACATACATTACATGATCACCTCATATTTTATACAACACACGTTAAAGTAATTAATTTTCCCAGGCAAATGTCATACCATTTAGTTCATCGTTAGGAACCAAATATTTGTGCAACCATTTGTTACAAATATATGCAGAACACTTCAGCTCCATGGTATTTATTAAGCGTAATTTAAAGGAACACTGCCGAGGTTGTTACAGTCTCAACTTTCACGTTAGTTTTTGTTCAGCTTGAAATTCCTTGAAGGATTCAACCTCAACTCATTTCTTTCTTTGTCAACTATCCTTGCTATAACATTTAGCATGTAAAAATGAATATGGTCTTACTGTGATGCAGAACGTGTCAGCAACCAGCTAATGTGGTGCTCTAGCATTACAGAAGGTTTCATCTCTCATTTAAACCTTTAACTTTTTCATTGACAAGATTTGGAGTTTGACCCATCTTTAAGGTACAACCATAGCAAGTAAGAATACATATACCTCCTTCATAAAAAGAACTGAGCTTAATCGTTCAAACTGAACTTCAAGTTAAGACATTTCTTTCTGTGATAACACAGGTTACCTCCAAACAAGTAGACAAAACACCATCAGGACAGTGGCTCTAATTTCAATGGATAGAAGAGAAGCAGGCCATGCAACATCAGAACCAGTTGCCTTGAAAAATACATTTCAAGGGCATGAAACAGCTCTGATAGATAATGAAGTCTGCTTCTCCCATTCCCTACATTAGGTCTTACCCATACCCCTTCAGAGTACATTTAGAGAGGGAAAGGGCAGCAGTGGAGCTCTGCAGTAAGAAATTGTGCTCAAAGACTTGACAAGGCTGAACGAGACAGCTCCATTCAAGCTAACAGCCCAAGAAATCTTATTCCCTGCAGACCACTTATTCTTCAGCACGTTCAATCAACAGCTTTGGAAAGGGGGACTTGACTCTTTTCTCACTTATTTTGGCCTTTGATGAGAAAAGCAGCAGTGAAGAAAAGCAGCAGCACAAAAAGTGGTACAAGTGGAAATGAGAAGGGGTAGGAGGAGGCACAAGCTCAAGAAAGCAAAAAGACAGGAGAAGGAAATATTGAGAAGACACAGCAGAGTGACAGCAGAGATTAGAGTGACTGGAACAGTGCAGCACCTTGGTGAGACTTCTTTTAGGTTATTGTGAATAGCTACCTTTATTCAAGGAAGACACAGACTGGAACATGCAGAGAGAAAAGCAGACAAAATTAGGTGTTCAGAAGAATGATGAACTATCACACAGCGGAGTGCCAAAATGTCTGGCTTGCTAAACTTGGCAAAGAGCTGAAAGGAGATGTGATTGCTATCTGCCATTACATAAGGAGTAGGCATCGAATGGCACAAAAGACACATTAATCAAAGACAATGCCAAAACAAGGATGAAAAGGATATGTTTCCCTTGGATGCCTCTAGACTGGATGTTAGGATAACTTCCTAATCAGCAAAGGGATTAGGTTTGAGGTAAACCTCAGTTCCTAACTTGTTCATAATTGACTGATCTCAGTCAGTTTTGAGAAGTTGGCATTGACCAAAGCTTTTGATCCATACAGATGACCTCACCATCACGAAGGAAGAGCTTGATTAATTTAAGAAAGCGTTTCTGGTGCAGTGCCCTCAATTGCCAGTGTCTTGGTCTCTCTGGCTGAGGGGATTAATGTCACTCCCATTCCATTATTATTCTGGCAGACTTCACCAGGTTTGAGACCACTGCTTGGAAGCCCAACGTGTATTTTCTCCTTTGATATCTTACACTGCCTTGATTTTTTCTATGGACAATGCACTATCATATTTGAAGCAGAACGGATGAGTTCTCAAAGCAGCTTTGATCAGTCCTAGATCCTCAAAGCAGACTGCAAGCATAGCTTGAAAGCTTTTTATTTAAAATAAGTGACATTTCCTCCCCTTTCATTTTAATTGAAACAGATGCTGAATGCATGGCAAATTGTATTGTAAGCTTGATTGCTGAAAGCAAGTATACTTCTAAACCAGCCTTGATCAATAACTGCTTCTGGTAATTCACTGTAATCTATCTATCTATTTATTGCCATGGGAATTGTAAAAATTGTTGGGGATTTTTTGTTGTTGTTTTATCCATCAGCTGAAGAGACGAAGCTGGAAAATGGAGGATGGGAGGAGAGGCAGGAATTGATCAGTCTTACAGCCTCAACCAATGGCATATCCTCAAGGCAACTTACAAGACTTGGAGAAATGCCGACAGAATTTTCCTAGGCAGAAGGAAACAGACTGGTAGGTCTGGCTGAACAGAGCCGGGGCTGGGGTTTTTGAGTTCTTGCATTGCCTTGTTGGCTGGATGGGAGAGCTTTGACAGTGAGCACGGAGATTCAAGTTCCAAGCAAGTTACACCACTGGTGGAAAGGAGGAAAGATGTGTATTGACACTTCTGCTGAGCCAAACCCCTCATTTCTGTCAGCAAGGCAAGAAAAGGAAAGTCATTAAATGTTTGTGATGTGGATGGGTTCTCTCCCATTGACATCCCAAACAGGGCAGGAGTAAAGGAAGGAAACACAAATGCAGTTAGCAGGGAAATAGCTGCCTCCCTTCTTTATTGTGGCCATGAGTGTGACCATCATTCTGTAGTGTCTGACACTGTCATCTGGTGTCTGGATGCTGCAGTGGAAGTGACAGTGGCATTTCCCTTGCTCTCATGCAGGTGTCTTGGGGTGGCTGCCCCTGTTGAAGAGTCACTGTGCCCCCCTGCAACGGGAACTTCACATTCCCAAGTGATTTGTCTTCACTCTGAAACAGATGTTATCTGGAGAGATGAACACATGCTTTGGTCTTTGTGCAGGTGATGATATAACCTGAAGACCTTCACTGTGTTTTGATGAATGGTTATGTGTCAGCCAAGTGCTGTATTCCTACTTTCCTGCTGTAGGTTCGTTAGTTGTGTTACCTATCATGGGTTTTTCCTACTTTTCCCAGCAATTACTGCATGCTGTATTTAACGCACAACTACACTTTAATTGTAAAAAAAAATCTGCATTCTGCTTTTGAATGAAATTAGAGGCTTTTCTGTCAGGTTCATTTTACTGGTGTGGCTGCATCTCAAATCAGCCCACATAAGGAGGTGAAGAGGAACCGAACAGCTACGCCATACTGCATATCTCACTGAATATATGCAGCGGGGGCAACTCAAAGGAATCTACTACCCCAGCATATTTCTTTCTCATGTACTTTCAGAAGTGTGGGAGACTGAAGAAAGTGGCCCCTCATATTCTCCCTGACTTCAACGATGGGGAAACTGAGCTGATTGCAAACATCCCTCAAGGGCTTACACCTTATGTAAAAGACCTGGGTATCAGATGAGTAGGAACTTCAGAATTTCAGATTCATGGCAGTGAATCATGCCCACCAACCTTGTTCTATGAACAAGCAAAATTTTTTCCATCAAATTTCCAGAGGCTGATGAATTTGTGAGATGGTGTGATGGGGCAGGGACAGGAATGGAGGAAAACCAGCTTCCTGCATGGAGGCGGCACCAGGGAGGTATCAGCACTGGGAGTACCACAGCTTCTACTCTTCTCCCTGCTCAATGCCTCGCTTCCCCAAAAGGCCTTGCAAGTTGGAGCAAGGTGACTAAGGTACATATGGGTTGTATGTGCTGAATCGGAACAACTGGCCTTGGAGGGATCGTTTGGCCTAAGGAAACCTTCCAACAATACCAGTCTGTTTTCTCCTATCCCCCATAGCATCACCAGGAGAAATAGGTTATGGGCCATGAGCTGTGGAAATTCATGCTTAATACCTTGTCTTCTTGGGGCAGGGAGCAGCTGCAGCAATAAAGTGCCAAACACCTGTGTGGTACATGGCCAGCACAGACCCATAGCCGCAAAAATGCCCTATTTTCCTTGTGTGTGTTCTCTGAAACACCCCACAGCTGCAGCCAAAAATTATAGTCTGTGAGTTGTTTTCTGGCCCCAAAGAAGTATCTTCATATGATTTCTACATGTTCATTGACTGTTGAAAACAAAATGATTAACTGTTGGAACAAGTCCAGAGGAGGGCCACGAGGATGATCAGGGGACTGGAGCACCTCAAATATGAAGAGAGGCTGACAGAGTTGGGGCTGTTCAACCTGGAGAAGAGAAGGCTGCGTGGAGACCTCATAGCAGCCTTCCAGTATCTGAAGGGGGCCTATAGGGATGCTGGGGAGGGGCTCTTTGTTAGGGACTGTAGTGACAGGACAAGGGGTAATGGGTTCAAACTTAAACAGGAGAGGTTTAGATTGGATCTAAGGAAGAAATTCTTTACTGAAAGGTGGTGAGATGCTGGAATGGGTTGGCCAGGGAGGTTGTGAGTGCTCCATCCCTGGCAGTGTTCAAGGCCAGGTTGGATGAAGCCTTGGGTGGCATGGTTTAGTGTGAGGTGTCCCTGCTTATGGCAGTGGGGTTGGAACTAGATGATCTTAAGGTCCTTTCCAACCCTAACTGTTCTATGATTCTGTGATTTGCTCTTTCCCCCTGTATGCTAGTTAGCTACAGGTAGATCTGTGTGTGTATCTGTGTTTGATTCCTCTCATCCTACCCTGTAGGTGATTTCTGCAATGACTATTAGTGTCTGATATTTTGCTAAGAAAGGCCTAAGGAATTTATAGCTAAGGTAGTTATAGGTAATAGTTTTTCATTCTTTATTTCTGGTACCTAATTAAGTACATGTCAGAGTTCAACTTCTGTTCAAGTTCCACGGTGCTTGCATGATGATCCTCATGGGAACATACTTCACTTCAAACTAGGCAGCCTTAACATGGTCTGTAAAACCAGTCCCAGAAAGAGGATGTAGTAAAACATATGACAGAAGCAGAGATGTCTTCACAGTGAAGTGACACTAAACTATGCTGATTTTAGTCAAACTTTCCTAATCTAAACTGACACAGCTTGGAAGTGGAAGACCTGGTCTTCCACTTAGATAAATGGACTAACGAGGCCCTGGAGCCAATGGCATTTGGTCAGACTAAAACCCAGTTTTATTTTTATTTTTTATTTCTTTTTTTCAAAAGATAAGCCTTTTCTGAAAAGTTCTGAGTTCCCCAGATGTTCACACTTTGAGTACCCTCACTGATTTCAAGTTTGCTAGAAAAACACAATCCCAATACAAAGAGACTGGTATCTGTCTTTTCTTCACAAAACCAGTATTTTCCATGTTTTCCTCAGCTTTAGCTCCCCTCCTGCTTTCTCCTTCCTTTGAACTGTACAAATAGTGCATTCACCACTATTATCAGCAGAGTACTGTCAGAATATACAGTTTACTACTGCCAACTACTTGCCTTTGTTGTCATTAACAATCCTCATTTAATAAAAAGCTTTTATCAAAAATGCTTTTTCTGTAGTACTTTTATTTTTCCCAGAAAAGGCATTAAAATTAATTTGTTTTCACTTGGTCTGTTTTGAGTGAATACAGAAGGAACAAAAAAGACAACACATGTAAGAGAAACCCCAAAGAGAAGGTAATATAGAAAGAAACAATTCTGTTCTAAAGTAGAATATACTTTTTGGTTTGGGATGGGGTGGGGAGTGGTTCACTTCTGAAAGCAAAAGAACAGTTGAAGACTGGTGGAAAACATCCCATTGTAACTGTGCTTTTGGTGTAAAAGGAAGATGCTTCCCATCTCTGCAGCAGCCGGAGGCTTCTTTTCTGGGTGAGGCAGAAGGTAATGGTGTGCAGAAAAATTTGACCTGAAGGCTAGGGACATTCATGGGATTATCTGCTGGAAATGCACTGGAATCTGATGCTGTGCCCTTCATTAACCTTCCTAAAGAAGTGCTGCTGTTTCCCTTGTATGTTTTTCACTTGGCACAACAGTTTATTATTGATATCAAAAGAGAGTTAAGACATTTAAACTGACCTACTATATAAAAAGCCACAGAATCCAAACAGGAGATACCACTTCTGAATGATAAATGAAGTAAAAGAAGACACTAACTCTTCACTGTTGTGTTCTGTTGATGGTTGCTACCCCAAATGGGAAGTTGTGCCATTAGCTGCAAGGGGCCTATGGGGATTCTGCATGAACCCACAACTAGGCTTGTTTGCTAATCTCACAGAGACGTGTTGGCACATATATGTTATAAAATGGATCAAACCACTTCGTGGGGATCCTCACTCCCTAATGGCAGCTGCCAAAACTGAAAGGTATGTTTTGAGTATGCTAGCTGTCTCCTGTGCAGTGTTTGTCAAAAGACATACTGAAGGGATACTGGGGGTCACATGAACATGCAAAGAGCAATGGGTGATGCTGAAGAGCTTCAGTGCTGAAATGGGGCAGTGCTGTGTGTCTTGCAATGACTCTTTAGGAATTTGCACCTCTTCCCTTTTCCCTTCCCAGGCCAGGGGTGATGGGGGCAACTTTGGGCAAAAAAAAAAAATAATTAAAAAGTGAAAGAATTTTCACTGAAATTTCAGACTTTGAAATAAGAACATTTTTGGCCAGATACCAATTCAGTTAGTGAATGCTGCACAGGGAGTGCCTCCTAGGCTCATTCAGATTGAACACATTGCCCATGCTGTTCCACGAGCCTCTGTTTCAGGGAAAAGGGATGACATGTTATGGGAATTTCATAGTCTAATGCATTGTGGAGTATGAAATATGGCAGGGGAGATCCACTCCTTCTATGAGAATAAGAACATGAAGCAACTGAAGTAGAGCTCCTCTGAGACGGCAGGATGGCACATCAGAATTGAAATATTTGGGTTTCAGCTAACTGTTTTATCCATATCTTAACTATTTTGTCCATAAACTTTTCTTTTTTTTCTGTAAAAAACAATTCTAATTAAAAAATGTATTCATGAACAGCTTTATGTAAAACGGAGGAACATTACGTGGCATGGTTGCTGTTCTCTGGAATAGGCTGTGGAGGCAATCTGGAAGGCATCCTCCCTTATTAACAAGGAAAATGTTACTTCCATTAAAGAAAGAAACAGCCCTTCCCCCCTAAGCCATCCGTGAGAAACTCTCAGTGTATTTTGTATTTGAAATTTAAATTTGAGTGTAATACCACCCACTGTATGAAACGAATGTGATTAAAATGATGGTTCCTTTCATTTTCAATTAAAACACACTTTAAATGTTTACCTTTCCGCACTAAATGCAAATGCAGGTGCGTAATCCAGCACTGGGAAACCAGAAAGTGGAAACCCACTGACCTAGTTTCACCGTCCCGGTGGACTAAAATGCAAAAAATAAACCAAACAAAAGATGGAATAGCATCCCACCCTCTGCATTCCAAGCCTGCCAAGGGCCCCACAGTAAAATTTGCTGCATTAAACTCACAAAATGGGAAACAGTAAGAATTTATATGTAAAGAAAATGGAAACGTAGTGGGATTCACCCCATCCATGATCCCGGTTCCGGCACTATTTTTGGGGGGGACCCCGTCCAGTAGGCGCAAGATGGAGGAAGGAAAGGGCTGCTCAGAGCTCTGGGCCTGAGGGAAATCTAGAGAGATTTGTGGAGAAGATGGAAATGAATTCTGGAAAATTAAACACACGGATTCGCACTTAATTCTGGTTCGGTCCCAAAAGCCACAAGCACTGATCAGCCTCCTGCTTCTGAGCCCGCACCGCCGCATCCCCGCGGGGCAGGGGCTCCTGAAGACGAAGGTCAGCTCCTGCCTCCCTCCGATCCCGCCTGGGCGGACGGGAGGTAACACCCGGGGAACTGGCGGCGGGGCAGTAGGGAGCGGGCACGGGTCGTGCCTGCGGTGCCCCGGAGCCCCGAGCCGGAGCCGGTGGGTCCGTGGAGCGTCTCACTCGGCAGGACTGAGACTCGGTAACGCTCGGTAATGCTCGCGTTTGCCCGGCCCCGCCGCCCTTCGCCCCGCCCCCCGTGACGACACCGGTCGCCAGGCAACGGCGCCCCCAGCGGTGCGGGCCGGGCGGCGAGCCGGTTTGTCGCGGGGCTCCCGGCGGGCCGGGGCGGCCATGGCGCTGCCGCTCCTGCCCGGGGTTTCCCGCGACCAGAACGTGAGTGATAACGGAGGGGACGCCCCTTCTCCTTCCCTCTCCAGCTCTGGTGTCGGGGCTGCTGCGCTGGCGCCGCTGACGCTGGCGTTGGCGTCGGTTGGCCCGGCCTCCCCTATCAGGCCAGGCCGGGGGCGACGTGGCCGCCACGCGGCTGGCGCTGGCAGCACTCCGCCCGCCTGAGGGGTGGCCAGGGCGGAACAGGGTGCGCTGTGGTGGCTGTCGGTGGAGCCGGCCATGGCGGGTGAGGGCTGCGGAAAGAGCCGGTGCCATGGCGAAGGCCTCCACCGAGTCCCTCTGCCCTTACCGGGCAGGTGGAGAGCGAGGTGCCGCTGAGGGTACAAACCGCCTCCAGGTTTACCCTGGGAGTGGGAATACTGTGCGGCCAGGCCGGGACTGAGGAGTCTGGCATCTGCTGTGGGACGATCTGAGCTCTTGAGTGTGTTAACAAAGCAAAATGGAAAGAGGCAGATACCCCTTAATAAACCAAAAAGTCATTTCAGAGCAAAGGGGAAACTCTAGGTATGCTAATGTAATTTTTCAGTTTCCAGTACTATTAAATACCAGCATGTGGCTGTATGAATATATAAGATGGTATTTTTATCGTGGGCTACAGCAGTAAACAAAAGAGAAGGCTGCCATTACTGCTTCAGACTTGTTTGTCAATGATAGCTAGAGATATGCTGACTACAGTCTGTACTCTGAAATGGTGCAGGAAGTAAGGAAGGATTTGGTCATGGCCACTGTAGCTTCTGCCTCAGGAGGCAGATGAAACAAAGTGGACTTTCTTAATAATGTTACAATGTCTGGATGGTAATCAGTCTTTTCCACACTATGAACATATCCTGGCTGTTAGAGCCTAGGAGGGACTGTTCAGGGACAATCAGCAACTGGTTTGTGTCACGCATTTATTCATGCCAGTGATACTGTAAGCATCAGTACCCTTTCAGTATGAGACTTCTCCAAGCTCTTAGCATATTTGGAGCCTACTTTATGGGCTACGAATCATTTTGCAGTAAGTGTGGTCCAGCTCTCAACCCCCACCTTCCCCCAAGACAGGTAGATGCAATTGTAGCTGGAACAGGCAGCATGAAATTGCACAGAAATATGTGGACTCCCCAGCTTTGCTTGGTGTGTCAGCATTGCACAGGGACATGCAGACATGGGGCGTCTTGCAGGAGGAGCCCAGCTTACAAGCGAGGATCTTTCAGGCAGCTTCCTTGCAAATAGCTAGCAGCAGGCTGGGTACCACTGTTTTGGAAGGAAAAAAAAAAAGGGTGAATACTCAGTTTCTCTTGCTGCATTCAAATTTGTATTTTAAACAGTTGTGTGTATTAACACTTGAGGTAGCTGAGTGGACATATCAGCAACATTGAAGTAGGTGTGTACTGTCGGTATCTGCAGGTTGGAAGCAGAATAACTCAGCTCAGTGTTAGCTGTGACTTTATTGTTTTCCATATTTCAATTTAACTTAATGAATAGGGATTATTTGCTTTGGAGTGTGATGGAGTGAGCTGTCTTCAGAGCTCCACAGGAGCAGTGGTGAGGTTTTGTGATACACGTGGTGCCTCCTTTCTCAGAGAAAAGGCACAGCGATTTGCTTCACATGCTTGGGAAGAGTTACACAGAGAAAGCATTTAACATCCCATGCTGAAGTACACATAGTATGTATATGTGTTACGAGAACCAAAGGTGTGAAAACCAAGCCGTACTTGTCACAAGACAGCATTGTGAGACCATGGTTTGTTAGGGCTCCACATCTCTGTTTTTGACAGTCCTTGAGATAGTGGAGCTCATACTGGTAACTTGCCTTTCTAAAAGAGCATTTCTATCTTCACTAAGTTGTTAGCAATTCGATTTAATTTTATTTTAATATAGCTCCACAAATGAGAGGCTAAGAAGGGCATATTTAAAGGAAAACCAAGAAAGTGCCACTTCTATAGATAAATTGAAATGGAAGAAAGTATTTACACCTGTCATTACCTTAAACATCACCATCAGTGCCTCTTACTGCGCAGAAACTGCAGTAGCAAAGCGCCCCATGGAGAAGGACAAGTGGAGGACAGGAGGTTGCTGCTCCTGCCAGTGCTTGGTTTATAATTATGGGTATTAATTCCACTCTTACCATTGTTAAAGCTACTGCTGCAATCCTCTTTTCTCTGCCCCTAGTGCTTCCACCTGCCTTGTATATAGGATCACACAGTGGAAGAGGAGCGTGTCTTTTCTTTTTTTTTTTTCCTACCGTAGTCGTTTTTAATAAGGTGGCTTGGCTGTCTCCAGAAAAACAGAGCTTAAAGGTAGTCAGGGGCATGGAATCTAACTTAAGGCAGCAGGGACTGCACTGGCAAATTGGGAGTAAGGAGTCTTTTCACAGTACTTAAGTCTCTGGTCCGTGTATTACCCCTTCGTCATGACTATTATTACTTCTAGCTCTCTGTACCAAACCCGCTTAATTCCTCTTTAGTCAGGAGCAGAAACGCTTCATCTCTGACAGCGAACAAGAGCAGGGAGGCTCGGCAGCTCACAGCTGCCCCTGGTGCTGGCAGCTGGGAAAGGCAGCAGCCGCTGGCTGGGGTTTACTGTTTTTCCTTCTCTTAACTGGAACCGACTGCTGCCCGATTCAGCAACGTGCCCGATTCAGCAACTTCTTGTTCCTCGGGCATCACAGCTTCTGAGACTGGAGGGGAATGAGCACTTTTAAAACAGACTGAGTGGTTCCTGCTGTAATGTAAGGAAATGTTTCCTCCGTGCTAAATTAAGAGCTGGGATGAAAGGGGCAGGCATAGCATAAGCAGTGCCATGGTTGATGTTTGGTTTGATTGGCTGGAGAATGATGGTGATAGTAGAAGGTGTCAGGGGCATAAAATATTTACAAAAAGAGGAAAAGGAACCACTCCTATTTTTTTTCAAATCTCTTTAAAATCAAAATGACAGTAGTTTGTGTACACGTAAGTCCACTCATCAAATAAAAACTCTTCACCTCCTTTGAAATGCTTATTCCCTGAACAGAAGTCCAAAGATAAGCTGCTCATCAGCAGTGCCTGTCATGTTCACATGTGGGCGCTCAGGAGATGTAGCACAGGCTGGGATTCTGAGCACAGGTTAGCCCATCTCCTGCCCTTTTCAGGGGCTGGCTAATGGGCAGAAGTTGTGTCTTTCCTCCTTGCCATGGCTGGGAAGGCCAGAGTCTGTGCTGGAAGTACTGCTGCTCCTCAGCAAGCCAGCAATCCTCTGTCCTGACAGCTTTAGAGAAGGGCCCTTGTCTGCCCGGCAATGGCAGGATGTGGTACTCACACATGATTTACCATCCTGTTGCACTGAAGAGTTTATTAATTTCTTTATTTTCACAAACAGTAATTTGTGACTTACCCAGTTTAAAATTTCACTACCTGTTGTATACCCTTGAAAAAGGGAATTCTTCAATTGTTTTTTCTTGTTCCTAACACCGCAGCCAATATTTAAGGGCCACAGAGAGATGTAGGTGCTTCTGACTGCAGAGACCAACTGATACAGAAATTGTGCAATGAGATTTTCAGCTTTGCCCATATGTTATATGTGTGTCACCTGTTTGTCAGGGCAGAAAAGCACAGATCATGATAACCATGTTTAATCCTGTGTGTGGTAAAAATGTAGCATATAACAAGCTTGCTCTTTTACCATGAGAAAAAAAATGTGCATTTGGAGTTTGAACTGTGTTAAGGCTGACACTGGTGACAATGCAACAGCATTTTGTTAGCAACATTACTTTGTTAGTGTTAGTGGTCTACCACCTGTTCTGAAAGGCAGCTGCCCCTTCTGATATTGAATTGATGTTGCCTTACATCAGCAGCTAAGGGAGAGGACCACATACTTGCTTGGGTGAGATATACCAAGTACTTGCTGACCAGTGTATTTTCTTCCCGAAGGTTATAAATCCCTGTCAAAGAGAGAATTCAATGCAACAGTCTTGCATGGCATTTCTCAGAGAATTGGACAATGAGTTTATAGCTCTCAGTAGGAAAAGTACATCCCTGAGAATATCAGTTTCTGTTGCAAACTTTAGTGGCACAGCAGAAATTCCACATCTTATTACAGGAGCTTGGAATTGCCCTCAACTGTGCTACTGTTGCTGTCTCTGTTTCCTGGCTTAGGTATTTTCTGCTGCTCTGCGATCACTGGCACCTAAATAAGACATCAGTTTTTCTTGACGAAGTGCTTGCCAACCTCTTTATAAGTAAGCCTGCCTGCTATGCCTTCCCTTCTTCTTTCTCTGGCCTTCTTTCCTGAACTACTTCCACTGCCTCCTGCACTTCAGCCCCATTCCCCCAGATTTCTGTGTGTTCACAACTGACAAACCCAAATCTTCCTGTAGCTGCCTGTCAGGGTTGCATTTTGGACCCTTTTCTTTGTATCCATCTGTTGCCTTCTCTCAGGCTGTACCAGCTCAGGTAGCAAGAGTGAGCTAATAAAATCATAGAGTAGTTTGAGTTGGAAGAGATCTTTTAAGATTATCTAGTCTACCGTATCTGTAATGAGCAGGGACATCTTCAACTAGTTCAGGTTGCTCAAAGACCTTTCAACCTGACCTTGAATGTCTCCAGGATTGGGGCATCCACTGCCACTCTGGTCATCCTGTTCCAGTGTTTCTCTTTGGAAACAATTTTTGCCTTGTATCTAGTCTGAATCTACCCTCTCTTAGTTTAAAATCATTATCTCTTGACCTATTGCTACAGACCCTACTAAAAACCTTGTCCCCATCTTTCTTATAAGCCCCCTTTAAGTATTGAAAAGCCACAGTAAGGTCTCCCCTGAGCCCTCTCTTCTCCAGGCTGAACCCCAGCTCTCTTAACCTATCTTCATAGGAGATGTATTCCAGCCCTCTGATCATTTTTGTGGCCCTACTCTGGACCTGCTCCAACAGGTCCATATCTTTCTTGTACTGATTCAGGATCTTTGTGTTGGTGCACCTTGTTCTGTAGTCTATTCGAGAGGCACCAGTGTTCCTGGGAACAGTGTCTTAAGGCATGCCTCCTTTTACAGTACTGCTTAAACCTCTGCAGCAAGCTGGGGATGATGAAAGAGTTGAAAATTGGTCATGTGAATGTGGCTGGCACAGCATGCAGTGTTTGCATTTATGTCCATTGCTTAACCAAAGCAACCCAGAACTGTAGCAGCAGCCTAGAGTAGTTCCTGATACAGGATTTGAGCCAGAAGTCCACAGTGGTGCTGCTGTTCTCAAGATGGGAATTCAAAGTGGATACAGGAAAGAAAACTGGACTGCTACAAGTGGTTTCTGCCATAACTCCCTATGGAACTGAGTTAAAACCACATAGCTCCTGAGACAGTGTGTGCACAGGGCTCCCACATAACTCCAGGCCCTGTGGTGAGAGACTTCCAGTTGTGTTTGGTTCAGCTGAAACATGCAGCTCCCTGATGAGTTTCCTGTGACTCTACCAGTATTTTAAAGAGCAAGATGGAGAGAACATGAGGCTCTGTTCCCCAAGGACTGCAGTGGCTGTGTTTGCAAAGCTAATAGCTGCAGAGAATCCTGACCTTTGCATTAGTCACTATTGAATGTATCTTCAATATTTATTTCAGGCTCACCACACAGAAAATGGGCAGCTTTGTTCAGCACATCTGAACAGGCCAGCCTGTTCAGTTCAGCTGCATTAGCACAGCTGACACAGTAAAGCTCTCACAGATTTCTTTTAGAAGTCATTTAATATTACTGTGGAGGTAACGTGATGTTCTGTCACTATTTTAGGTTGGATGTGGTCTGAGTGCATTAGCTGAAGTTTCCCAAGTGTCATTTTTCTCTTTTGTGATTTTCAGTTATAATTACTTTTTCCCAAACATTTTTTTTTTTTAAAGAAATAACTGCACAGACTTTTAGAACTAAGAGATTATCCTGCATGTGGATACAGGTGCTTTTTATGGAGAAGGGGCTTATAAGTAATTCTGTGGCAAGAAGTCTAAAATAGTTTTTCTGTTGAACCTGTAAGAAGTTATGAGAATGCCACAGAAGATTCTTAATGGAATTGCAGCTGTTGGGCCCTGTATTTTACATATCAAGTTGTAATGGTGTTGCAATTTCATCCCTAAATTCTGGAAGATTTCCAGCAGGAGCAAACCTGGATTACTTTGATGAACACTTCAGCACACTGAAGGTCACCAAAACCCAGAAACAGATGAACAGCAAATGATTCTAGAATAAGCTTTTGAGGACATGAAAAGCTTTCCCGTGCTCAGGAAAACTGCCGCTCACTGTGCTTTGATAACTGCGCCTTTCCCCCAACTCATGCTTCGGCAATGGGGAAAAATAATTAAATACTTGCTGTGCCAAAAAGTGGATCTGCTCTATAGCACCTTCAATATAAATTAGGAGTTTCTGCCTTTAAAAACTCAGCTTCACTATAGTTATTCCACATTTGAACAGATAAGTGCAGAAAGCTCCCTTCTATTCTGACTTCCCCATATCAGCTTACCAAGGAACAAAAGTATTAAAAGAAGAAATAGAAGAAAGGGCAACTCAGTAGTGCCCAAAGGAGATGAAAAAAAAAGACATCCTAAGTGCAGATAACTTATAAAGTGGGCGCCAGACCCCATCAGTGCCTGTCTGTTCCAAAGCCCCGTACTGGGAGAGCACCTGTGCTCACTTCTTGAGGGAGGACTGGGATTGACCACATGAAGATCCCCTCCTAATGCCTAAATGTCAGTGCTTACACTGCCCACTGAGGCACGACATTTTATATCACAGCTCAGACAATGTGCTGATATGCCATATTTTATTTTGGGCAGTATTCCTGCAAATGTGTAGCTCTTTAATCTTGTTAAATTCTTGGCTTGAGCAATGCTATGTGACAGGGGGGTTTGGGGGCTGACTAGTTGTTACGGAAGTGTTTACTTTTATTGATTTTTATTCTGTAACCCTTGTTCCTGAGTTCTAAACATATGGTTCAGGAGTACTTCCTGTTTTCCTTTATATTATTCTTTGAACTATGATAAATTTGCTGTGTGCCCTTTTATTCATCTTTATTCAAAACATTGCTTACCTTTTAAATAACTTCTTTGGGGAAATGCTTCCAAACTCCTTCCAGTCACTGTCCCCAGTATGCAAACCTTATCTTGTTTTGCAATGACTGTTTCAAAGGGTGCTGGCTTACCCAGCTTTTGTTAACCTAAGTGAGGTAGGGACATTGATTTTTATGGTATTTAAAATAATAATATGTAAAAATAGTAAATAATTATTTTTCACACTACTATCCTTGCAAAAGTGGAATGAAAAAGCATTTTAAGCAAAGGTAAAGCTGAAGTAGTGGTTCATTCGATCATGTCAAGGGCAGCCCTCTGTGCTGTGTCACTGGATTTAGAGAAATGCAAGGCAGGTGAGTAGTTCAGGCTGTAACCTTCAGTGTGCAGTAGTTTGTATATATGAGCATTGGATGTTATGAGCCATGAGATCTGTTTTCTGCCGTTCAAATTCCTTACTCTCATATTGGCAGAATGAAGTAGCTACTTGGTTACTTTCAGGTTTTACTGGTTCACTGCTTACACTTGTTCTCAGAAAAGCTGTGCTGAGCGTGTGTTATTTTGTAGCATTTCCATATTGCCATAATGAAAACTCATTATTTGTACCATTTTTTTATTTATGATAGTAACTTAGAATTGCCTACAACATTTTGGGGAGTAGTGGTTTAAATATATCCATGTAATAATCAGTGATGCCCAGTCTTCTAAATACAGAAGGGGAAGCAATTTTGGCACTTTGCTACATTACCAACAGCTCCAGTGCTGCTATGACAAATTTTATTGTCCAGCCTTTTCCTCTATGCAGAGCCTGTTCTGTGCTCTGCTATAACATTAGTTCCTCCCTTAGGTTTATCTTTCCTCATGTTCACCCAGTCCCAGGCTGAGGAAGGGCACAGATGTGGTAGTCTCCATCTTCCCTTACTTGTGCTGAAGTACAGTTACCCAGTGGCCTTTTTCTGCCTTCCAAGACCAAGTGTATCAAGGGTTTGAGAGGGTGAAGAAGGGAGGAATAGTAGAGGAAGAGGAGCTAATGAGTCAAGGTTGCTGCTTATGGCAGGAAGAGTTAGTGGAGCTTTCTGTTAGCTTTTCCTATTCCCCTCTTGTGTGAGGCTGATGTGTGGGACTGTTAAGAGATTGCCTCTCAATCACAGCTCACAATGACTGCCACCATTTGAGAGAACTGGCCAGCAAGTCAGGCAGCTCATTAGGAAGGACATGCCTACAGGCAGGACTGATATTCATGTCAGGCCAGAGGCTTTTCTGCATCACTTTAAGACTGGCTCCAGCTCCAGCCAAGAAATGCAAGTTGGCAAGATGGGTTTCTTTGTAGCTGATTTTAAGCACTCCATCCTTAATTGCCTAAAAAGGTAGTAATAATATATAGAAATCACTACAGAGATCTTCTTTTGGAGTAAGCTCAGATGGAATGAATATTCTGTCTTTTGATTTAGATCAAATCTTCCAAAATCCAAGTATATTCACTAGTACAGAGCTATTTTTTCTGCACTTGGGGATACAAGTGTAAATAAGGTCTTTGACACAAGTAGTGAGAGCAGACTGTTCTCTGGGTACTCATGAACTGTTTTCATTTGTCCTCTGGAGATCCATAGAAAAGGCTTTTCCCCTCTACCTTTTGCAGCAGTTCTCATGGATGACTTGCTTCTTTCTATCTCATACCTCAATCCTTGTTGCAGGGGGAAAAAAACACCTGAGCCTGCATAAGTTGCTGGAATATTTTTCAATTTTCATCTATAATGCTGGCAATTTGACCACTGAAATATATAATTTCACTTGCAGCATTCCAGTTGTTACAGGTTTTAGACTCTGTATTAAAAGTAATCATAGAGAAACTTTTATGTGATTAATCCTCCTTGCCTAGATAGTTAAATCGCATGGATTTGAAAACGAACACACAGATGTTTTTTTCTCTTTTTCTTCCAAATCTATTTCAGATAGGGAAAGAAAAGTTCCACAAGTCACAACACTGGGGTTTCTGCAATAATGTTGCTATGCTGGTTGATGAAAATAAACCTGGAGTTGGAGGCAAACCACTACCTGGTCAGAAGCTGACACCTAAATACAGTGTGTTTCCTGAAGGGATGGGAAGTGATGCTCCTGCTTGGGTAGCATTTGATAAGCAGGTACATACAAATCTGTTTCTGTATGGTTTTTATCAATAGCTATAATATGACAAAGATGGTATAAAGGTGAAATTCAGTTGGATATTTCAGAAGGTTATTTTGTGCATGCAAAGAAAGTTCCTACATAGACAAGAGTGGTAGCATCTATTTTTCCATCTTATTGGTATATTTGACAATTAATATAAATATGTATTATGCTGTACAGCAACACAGAAAAATATTTCTGTATATGCAGGATATAATAAAAATAAGGGAGTGGTTGATGTATTTAATTTTAGAGAAGATCATGACATTGACATAATTATTTGGAAGCCTGCTAAGAATGTAAGGTAAGTCCCAGTCCAGGAGAAAATGGGCACTTGAGAACCATGGGCCTCCATGGAGTGCTGTAGACTTGGAATTCCCATGTGCCATCATATTTACTTGATCAAAGTCCTGCTGCCTTTGGTGTGATCTCTTCATGTGCAAGTAGGTTGGTTATGTCCATTATGGACACAGGAATTTAAAATTAATATTCGTATTTAGCAAGAGTGTAGTGACACCTTTAAAGATGGAGAGTTAGGAAATAACTGTAATCTATGATGATACAAATTTTGTAGCACACTGTCATTACTCTCCATGTTTAAATTTGCATTAAATTCTAGTTAGTGATGTTTTATTTCTAAAGCAAAAAGCCTACAATCAGAGAAGGAAAATGATCCAGAAAAAGAAATCATTCAGCAGATCGCTGAAATGTTGCATGACTAAATGATTATGGTATTTAAATATTGGGAAGAATGGCTAATCTCATAATTTTTACTTTAGAAGAAAGCCATGCAGGTAATTGCAGTGCAATTACACATTCATTTCTTTGGCAGACCAGAACTACTACAAGAAAATGTAAAGCTTGAACAGATACCTGTGACTTCAGTTAGCATTGCCTCTGAAACCCCTACTATTGCTCACATAGTTTTCAGCGTTGTGCTCGAGTACAAACTGGTCTAATGTTCCAAAGTGTTAAGGCTTTAGCCAGTCCTGCATGAGCTTTATCTACACCCTTCTTTCAATGAGCAGTGTGCATTTGCTTCTTGGGGCTATATTTAAATTAACATGACTTGGACCCAGCTTTATGAAATAAAGGGCTTAGGTAGGAGGCAGCAGGGACCTGAACTTGGCTGGTGAAATGAGGTAGCTGGCCTTTTGATGTTCCTTCTCTAGCCAGTGTATTCCTCCACAGGGCAATACAGGACAAGAGTTTGCAGGTACGAAATTGGCCTCTGGAAGGCTTATGTGTTTGTATCAATTGCAGACTGTTAAAGGGTACTACCCAATTAATATGGTTCCCCCAGTTATGAGCCTAGAATGCAGCAGTGTCCTCCAGTGCTGAAGTTTATTACTCAGCAGAATGGACTGCATGAAAAATGGTCTGAGTAGTATGAGTTGGTGTTTATCTTTTTAAATGATTTTAATTTGGTTTCCAACTTTCAGCAGTAACATAGTAACTGGAGGAAGGACAGGCTTAAAACTTTATTATTAAGTACTTTGAGAAATAGTTTTTGCAATTTCATATGCTTAATAGGAAGCAAGTGTAAATTTAATGTCTTCCACAATTAAGTACATACACAAGGCCTCCTAGGCTTGAAATTAAGTTTATAATTTGATTATTGCAGGTGCCAAGGAAACCTTGTGCCAACTTCACAAAATGGCACAGAGTTTTATTCAATATTTATTACTTTTGGACTTCATAAGTAACATTTATTTTTTTAAATAGTAGGATGGGAACTTTGTACAGAGCAATGTGCTACAGATGAGACATGAGCTACGAAGTGTTGCGTTTCAAGTCTTTTTAAAAATTAGATTTGCTTCTAAACAGAAAGCAAGCCATCTTCTTTTCTGTTCCTTCCCCTCTTCACCCTTCCTGGATCATCTGTTTTGATCTGTGAAATTGCAGTTGAACAATACAGTTTGTGTTGGCTCTGTTGTATGTCAGATGTTTTATCCAACAGTGTTTTTGTGCTTGTTACTTGGAACAGTGAAATCCACAATTAAAAGTTACATGTGGCCAGACCAATTTTTTATTTATTTTCAACTATTTCATCTGTAGGCCGTTCAGAAACTTGCATGTTGTACTACTTAAACAACCATCACGCATAATGTGTAGATCCTTTTGTGAAGATTTAATGCCATCGGGTTGAACAGTTAACAGTTACGTCATTTGATTATAACTCAATTTCTCTAATGGTGGCAGGTCACAGTGCAGGAGGATTGATGCCTAAAATGTGTCTGTCATATTGTTTGATGCATGCTGGAAATCTTACCCTTTGTAATAGTTTGTGGAGAGTTTTCTTCAACCTGCCTGAGAAAAAGGAGAGTGGCCTATTGAGAAGCCTGACTAGGGCACAGGGTGGCTGTTTTATGTGCTCCTGAGCAAACCACCAGCTCTCTCTCACCAAACGTAGAAAAAGAGGTTGTGTTTGTTTGTTAGGGTGTTTTAAAATCTGTGTCGTTAGTATTCATGGAAGTACTTCGAAGTTCTCAAAGGCATGTGCTAAAGGAGTACAGACTCTTAACTGGCCTGTTCTGTCATATAAGGATGTTGGCCAGCTTCCTAGACTTCAGATATTTTTTTCAAACCAGGTTCTGCCAGATGCTTATTGAAACATAGAGAAAAGCTGAGTTCTTTTTGAGGCTTCAGTTTGTCTAATGAAACAGGAATAAGGGTAATTCAATTTATTAAATAGACTAATAATGAAAAATGAAGTATGAATGAGCACAATTTGACCCAAATGCACTGGGGGAGGGGGCAGGATGAAAACCTGTTTTAGTTAATGTCTTCCTGCACATTCTTGCCACGGTAAGCTTCCTATTAGATAATGCACTACTAAGTAGGTGCTTCTTAGACATTCCTTTAAAAATGGCCTTGATGATTAAAGACCATAAATAAGACCAAGAAGTGCAAAATGTGTGGTGGTTTTCTGAGTTTGAGCTGGGATCTCCAGACATAAGGCCACTGTAGTAAAGCACTGAGCACCTCACCTCTGAAGGAATTTTTTTCCTTGTATTGTTGCTATTGCAAGAGATCATAAAGGCCAGTTGGCATACCCTTTGTCTGAGATTTCCCCACTCACTGAATTGCAGGACGAGGCAAGTTTCAAAATGCCAGTATTGCAGAGCTCTAAATGACTCCTGAAAATACATCATTTCTTTCTGATAGTCTTCAGTAGCTTTCATTAGACAGCTTGTGGGATCTGCTTGAAAAGAACTCTCCTTTCCACTTACCTCAATGGTGAAGCCATTACTGTCATAATGCACTTTATTTTCAGCAATTCATTGAATAGCAGTCTAAAATTTGCTTCAGGACCTAGGTAGCTCATTGTGTTATTAAAAGTGCTTTGTTGAGAAGGTTTTCCAAGCAGCCTGCTGATAGCTTTATGTTTGATTTATTTCTTTACTTTAGACTTCCATCTCTGCTTAGATGTTGTGATAATAAAAATGTCAAGCAAAGAATTTAAAATTTATGGGATTTAATGTGGATTTCTGTTCTTACATTTCTGAGAAACAAATCTACCTCCTGAAATCCATACGTTTAGTTACTTATAATCTATACAAGTTTATTTTATTGACATATTCTGCAAAAGCATTGGAGATTTTCCTGCTTTAAACTTATTTATTGTTCTTAATAGGTATTGTCTTTTGATGCCTATTTTGATGAAGAAGTGCCTGACAAAAATCAAGAGCTGTATAGAATCAGACACTGCAAAATATACTTCTACCTTGAAGATGATACAATTCAAGTGGTTGAACCCCGAGTGAAAAATAGTGGCATACCTCAAGGTATCTATTTTTAATAGCACTTGGTTATTTATATCTTTCTTCAGTACAGTTTTTGTCCATTCCAAAGGATACATAATGTGACTGCTTATAGTCAAAATGGGATGTAGGTGAACAGGTACAATTGTCTTTTTTTGCTACAGATTATAATGTAAATTTTTTTGTTGTCTTAGTTTCTGAAGATGTAGGTTTTGAAAGGTAGAATCCCCTCCCCCCATATTCAAACATACATTGTTTTTCTCTGATAGTTTTTGGAAGGCATAGGATGGTATGTCTTTTGTCAGCGTTGTGCCACTTCTGCAAAAGCAGTTTGAGTTCTAGGTCTCCATTCCGGAGCCTAGCTCCTCCTGTCCTGGCACTGACAGTAAGTTCTCTAGCAGCAGCTCTGTATTCTCTAGCAGCAGCTCTGTAATTGTTCATTATCTGCTGCAGTATCTCTGCTATTATTGAAGTAGTGTGCCTTTGTCTGTTGTTTTTTTTTATGATTAATGTGCCCTTGGCACAGTAGTTTTTCCTTGACGCCTCTAAGTTAAGAAGCTACTGTGCCTCAATACCACATCACTGTACTTGGGCCAGCCTGAGGACTTTTGGAGGCAAGTTTACTGAGTTCATTTACTGGACTACTAATGGACTTGGTTTACGTTAAGAAAATGTGACCTAGCGGTCAACATCCTATTGCAAAAGGGGAACACAGCTGCTTGTTCTTGGTGTTTATATGTCACTGCCAGAATTAAAAAGTTTTCAAGGGATGTAGTCCAGATAAGCAGGATGCCTTGGGATGAGTATCTTGGGATGACTGCGCCTCCCAGTCCCCAAAGATATTTTTTACATTCTGGTGGATCTTAGCACAGCAATTTAAAAAAATAAGTTAACCATGTAACTACCATATTCTTTTCCAAGATGCACAGATTCTATCAATTTCTGTGTCTACAGAGCAGGATAATATTTAAAGGTGTTACGTGTATCATTACTGTTAGACCTGGGATAAAATTACCTGTGAATCTTTTCTTAAACCAGTACTTCCTTCAGGTCCCACTCTCCCTGTGTTAAGTAGTTCTTCTTGTCAGAAATCTTGTTGGCTCTCTGGCAGGAGTTGATTTTGAATTTGGAGAAAAACTTGTCCTACTCCTACTTAGGCCAGTGCTTTTTCAAGACCTGAAGAAAAGCATGTTGCATCTCTTCTGGGAATTTACAAGTTAGTTGCTTCCTACCTGCACTCATATGTGAGGCAGGAGACATCACTGGGTTTGGATTTTCTTTGTCTTGTGTGTCATAGGAGTGAGAGAGTCTGTTTCTGGATTTTGAATCTTAGAATAAATGGCCACCAACAAAGAAGTACAGTTAGCCTGAGAGGCAGAGGCAATGTCTTTGAGAAAGAAGATGGAAGCCAGGTTCATCAGAGCAGGATAAAGCTGATGCCTTCAAATCTAGCTGATGTTTCTGGGGTGACAGGAAGACTACAGTTTCCCCCTGTTTCCTTGGTTTCATCTTGTGTTAACAGTTGTTAGAGTCACTTTGGTACTGGATCTAAAACTAACTAAATTATATTAGACAGAAACAAGAATTCTGTCAGTCTTCCATGCAAGGATGTTTTGAAGGCCTCTATGACTTTGTATGAGTACTTTATACTCATACTCAGTATACTCAGTACTTTATGGGATACATATGTATGCACAAGGTATTAAACTGATGGATTAAGAAGAAATGTTCCAGGATCTCAAAAGTGCACTAAATTTATTTGTTGCTAATACCTGGGCTGGTAAGAAAGCTCTCTATATTGGTTGTGTTTAGGAAGTAAGTGATTCTGCAGACTGAAAGGCCTGCAGACTGTTTGAGATGATGATGAGGCTTCACAGTTGATGTGAAGATCGACATAAATTTTGTCATTGTCCTAGAGATTAATATGATGTAGAGGAAAAAATGTGGTGGAGATGCCTATTAGAGAATTCTTTATTCAAGTGCACTTGGGTATTGACTTCATACTCCACAACTGAAGAACAACCACAAAGTTGTGTATTAAAGGCACTAAATACTGTTGCTGAATATATGCAAAAGCAGTATTTCTTAAAGGAAATACTAAACTAAACTGCTAGTCTTACTTCGTTTTCAATCAAAAATTGTCCCATTGCCTCTTTTATTGTAGTTATACATACCTCTTTTTCAATTATTCAGTTTCCTTGCTCTGACTGAGAATTTGTAAGCCTGAGGACAACAGAAGTATAACATTCTGCATTGTGAAACTGGTAAACTGAAGCACAAAGGAATGAAAATCTTGCCCATGATCATGCAGAAAAGGTCTAACAGGGAGAGGGACTGAAGCTCAGTATCTTAACCACAGTGCTGTCCTCAGCACATCTGCTGAAACAGCATTTCAGTTAATTAAAATGACAGGGGTTTATGGAGGAGAGTTGCAGTGTAGGGGAGCTTCAGTTATTGAAAGGCAAACTGCACTGAACAGAAGAGCACACGTGTAGGGATGTGGGTGAAGAGAGAAGTGTGGTAACATTAGGAGCAGGGCAGGCTCATTTCTGTGTGAACAGTTGGAGAGCTGCAGTGGCAGGAAAGGAGTTGTGTACAGCAGGAATAGCAAAAATCAGTGATGGAAAAAGTGGAACTTGGTGAAAACAGAAGATGTTGGTAACCTTAACTTAGATGTTTATCCCAGTGGAAAAGATGTAAAAGAGATGGCTGAAACAGCTGTTCTCAAGAGGGTTCTTGAAGAATAGGTATAGAAGTGGTGGGGTAGATCAAAGGTAGGTAGGTGGTAGGATAGATCAAAAGTAGATCTTGTGAAGTTGGCCTCAAGGTTAATGCCTTGAGGCCATGGGATTACCAGTGCTTGTGCCATGAACCACAAATGAGATCTTGATGGTCTGAGTGGGTGTCCATGTACATGATGGGATCAGAGAAACGTGGAAGTTTCCCACTGTATTTGCCATTGTGGGTAGTACTTGTGGCTTTTCAGAAAAAAACTTGGAGCGGCTTAAGGACTGCAGGAAGATTTGGTGAAGGAACAGCTGTCAAAGAAGAATTTCTAACTTTGATTATAACTTGACAAAAGTAAAACAAATTGGCTTTGGGGAAAAAAAAAAGTTGGCAATGTGCTTTTACCATTGCTGAAATCTCAGAGTGACAAAGTAAATGATCTGTGGGAAATGTATTTGGTGACTTTTAAAATTGCTTTATAGAATTGGGCTGCTGTACTTGGATTTGGACAGATAAGGTACTACTAAATAACTGAAATTTAAACTTCATTTAATTTTGGAAACTGCCTTGCTATAGTGTGAACTTTGGAAAATATTAGAAGCACTAGAAGAAATCTATACAAACAGAGAAATTCAGTGCAAAACACAGAGGAATGCAGAGGCCAGTGTGAACTTGAGAAACCAGAATCAAAGCAAAAAATACCGGGACAATCAGAGTGCACAAGAGCTAACTAAAGATAAGGGAGTACAGAGTAAGGAGAAGAACAGTAAACTCAACCACATAACAAAGTCCACAATGTTCTTCCAGAGCCAGAATGCTAATTACTCTTCCCATATAAAAAAGAAATACTCCCATAGAGAGTCAGACTAGAGATGGCAGTGCAAGTGTTTTGTAGATCTAATTCCCAGTTAACAGGACTGTGGCTGGCTGATACTGTCTTATCAAAAGGTCATTCATATCCCATGGGGTCGAGTGTAGCTTCCAGTGCAATCCAGGCCCTGAAAGCCAGGCCAGAGTGGAGCAGCTGGCTGGTTTCCCCAAGGTCAGCCAGCTGAAAAAGAGAGAGGAGCTGCCTGCTGGCTGGGTTCCCAAGGCTGGCTGGCTGGATAGGAAAGTACCAGCAGGAAAGTGAAGTTGCAGTCAGTTCCTCCAATATAACCATTATCTTAAGGGTTTAAGACTTCCCCTGAGGCCTTGAAATAATTGTGCTTTTGCCATACTTGATGGTGGCCAAATCATGACCTTGCTATGTTCTCAGACGGGTGAATAAGTGAATGTATGAAGCTCCCTTGTTTATTGTGTTGCAGGGATAATAGTGGTTGCTTCTCCTCCTTTCTGTGCAAGCAAGAGTGTACAAACTCCAGGTGTTACCCATTCCTCTCCTCTCTCTAAATGCACTCTTGAGTAGCACAGAGGTAGTTAGAAACCTGGGCTAAAGAAGAGACTAAATCATTTGCTGCCCAGTTTTGTGAGCTGCCACATAGTCAAAAGGCCTATGAAGGCCTCCTGAACCTGATGCTGTAGTTGCCAAATAATCAGAACCCTTAAAAGAGGAGAAGTTGTGCTACAAATTATAGTGTGGGAACTCGATGCCACCACAATTGTCAGGGAAAAACAGTACCCAAGCTCCCTTTACAAGAGAGCAGTATAGGAGAGCTTTAGCCTGGCCAGCTGCAAATATTTAAAATAATGCTTGGTGGTGCTAAATAAACTAACAAAAGACAAAAGAAACATCAAAAGTAGCTATCCGTCTTCAGCGACTCGAGTGTTGCATGTGCCTAGATCATAGAATCATAGAATAGTTAGGGTTGTAAAGGACCTTAAGATCATCAAGTTCCAACCCCCCCTGCCACGGACAGGGACACCTCACACTAAATCATGCCATGCAGGGCTCTGTCCAACCTGGCCTTGAACACTGCCAGGGATGGAGCATTCACAGCTTCCTTGGGTAACCCATTCCAGTGCCTCACCACCCTAACAGGAAAGAACTTCATCCTTGTATCCAGTCTAAACTTCCCCTGTTTAAGTTTTAACTAGTTACTCCTTGTCCTATCACTACAGTCCCTAAACTACAACTCCAGAACTCAAAATCAAGATCCTCCTTTAACAACTTACAGTAAATTTCTAGAAGTAGAAATGTAATTATTCTCCAGAAGGAAGGACAGTTTTAAAAATGCTGAGACCTAACCTTACTGATCAGCTTTTATTAAATTTCAGATTCAACAATATAAAATGTATCCTCTACATGGATAGATCAGGCACAGTGATACTTAATAAAAGCAAAGGATTGCTACAGATATTATCTTTTCAAGATGTTTCCATTAGGAAAGAAATTTTTGTCCCTCAGAACAAAATGGGCATGTATATTATATTTTGACAAGTGATATGAAAAACTGGCTGAAGGCTTATTCACCAGTTCTGAGGTGAATATACCCTCAGAAGATAGCTCATATTAGAAAATTGTCAACCATTATGTTTTCACTAAAATGATGATTCCCCAGGATTTGCATTCATGTGGAGACTGCTCTGACTTAGCACATTATCTGTTGATTTTTTTGTAGGAGTGACCCAACGATTAGCCAAAATCAGGTAAAATATTGTAAAGTATGTGGCTTTGCTAATGGAAATGCAATGCAGTTTTGCATTGTGTTAAAATGTGCTAATTACCATATTTTCTAACTGATTTTTCCATGAGAATTCATCTTAAATATGGGTATAGCTAGGTTTAAACAGGTAGAGGTTCAAATTTATCTTACAATCAAAGGTCAGTAATCAGGATGTCGGCTTTGGTACATGTGAAGCATCAGGATGATGAATGCATCTTCAAATAATTATTATTCCCCTGAAAAATTAAGGGTATGTTTTCATTGTAGGAGTTAGAATTTAACAACCAACTCTGATAATGTGGTAGTGGAAGGTATTTCCACACAGATTTGTCCTTACGGAAATAAAATGAAGAATAATAAATTTCCATGGACTAACTTAGGAATAAGGCCCTTCAAACACCGAACAAAGCCACACAACGATATCTTTCTCCCTCCTCCTCTGCTCTCTTCCTTTTCTTTTCAGGTCCCGCTCCACCCCCACCTACCTCCAAACCAAAATAGCAGTGCTGGAAAATCATCAAACAAAATTCAGTGGGAAATACTACCAGATACATAGCTGAAGGGCGTTGGATAGAGATCCAGTTCTGTAGTGAGAGATAATGGGATAGACCTTTTTGATAATTGTGTCTAATAAATTATTGTTGTAGTATTAGGTTAGTACTGGAACTATTTTTAGTCTTAGAACTTTTGTGTGTTTATTATAGTTGCCTTAAAGTTGTACCTTTTATAATTATTGAAATTTTAAAATTGTTGGGAACCTATGGTGGCACGGAATTATAATAATATGGTTTGGTGGTTCTTGCTGGTCTTAGTCGGTGGTTATCTGCATTATAAAGCTTGTATTACAGAGGTGTCAGAGTTGGTAAGTCCTGCAAAGAGCCTGATGTTGAAGGCTGGGCCATCTTTTTTTTCCCTGCAGGGTATTTTCACACAATGGTATTGACGTATTAATATGGCAAAACTTTCACTGTTGTCCTTTTTGTTCTCCCATAATGCAAAAAGCTGTGCTGATCTGCTGTTCTTTGTGAACTCTAACTTCACTTGGAATAAGTCATAGCTTGTCATATGTCTGCATGCCTTTCTTTAATGTATGAGTTAGGTATTTTTTTAACCTACAGAGGCTGTAGCTTAATAAGCTGTTTCTAAAATACTTGTAATATCACAAAATTATTGAGGGTGGAAGGGCTATCTTAAGATTTTCTAGTCCAACCCCTCTGCTCCAAACAGGATCAGCTAGAGCCAGATGGACAGGGCCATGTACAGCTGGGTTTTAAGTAACTCTGGGGATGGAGGCTTTCACAACCTTTCTGGGCAGCCTGTTCCAGCATTTGATCACCCTCACAGTAGAAATGTCTTCTTGTGCTCCTATGAAATTGTGTATCTTTTTATTTGTGCCTATTACCACTTGTCCTGTCAGTGGGCATAACAGAGAAGAGCCTAGTTCCATCTTCTTCATTCCCTTCCATCAGGTATTTATAAACACTGATAAGATTTCCCCCCCAAGCCATCTCTGTTCCAGGCTGAACAAACCCAGTTCTCCCAACCTTTCGTTGTATGAGAGGTGCCCCAGTTTCTTAATCATCAGCATTGAGTACTTTTGAAGCATTACCCAATGCACTAAGGTATTTGTGAGTTTTCAGCTGATAGACCAATAGCAGTTTTCTTCTCTTTTAATGTGGTAAATGTAAACAAATACAATGCTCTCAGAAGAGCAGTCCTTTCATTTAAAGACCATCAATAAGAAAATTAAGTATGTGCTTATTTTAACAAAGTTAAAATGTCTCTCTTTTTCTCTTCTCCTTCATTCCTTTCCTTTCTCTTTTGGATAGTGTTCCTGTTAGGCTATGGGTTATGAGTTCCTGGCTCTGTATTTTTGGCATGGATTCTTTACTAGAGCCCAGCAATCAGCCCAACTCACCTCTGTTGTCTCTACTTTCATTGTGCTCCTTAAGGAAGCTCAGTTGGATGTGCCTGCCTCCATGCTTGATAGGTCATGCTTTTTTCCTTGGTGAGGCAGATTTTTTCTCTCATCTTAGTGACATATTGTTCTCCTCATGCTGCAGAGTGTACAGGCATAGAAAATTAGCAAGATCATTAGAGCAAAGGATGTTTATCAATTTATTATATTTTGTGTATTTATTTTTTATTTAATTATTATTTTGCAGGAACGATTGTTCGACGGCATCGAATTCCACTTCCACCTCCTTGTGAAGATCAGTTCTATACAATAGATCATTTCAATATCAACATAGAAGTAACCTTTTATGCCCGAAAGTATAAGATCACTGATTGTGACCAGTTTACAAAAAATTTCCTGAGGAAAATGGGAGTTAGATTAAATCCTCCTGCAAGTTGTCCACATGATCCATACACCCAAGAGAGGCAAAAGGTCAGATGAGGCTATAATAGTGAAAACTTGATTTAATAGAAGTGTCGTTGCTATTAGCAATGTGCATTATATAAAATACTTCTCTAACAGCAAATAGAAAGTAGCTATTTCAACATTAGTAAATCCCAAGAGAAAACTTGCCTTAAAAGATTTTATTCCATGGCTCATTGTGCTTACATAGTACTGAGTTTCTCCTGATGTGTTCACATGCCTTTTGAAAGAGAACAAAATTAACTGGTAAAAATAAAAGAAACCTCTCAGTGTTAAACTGAAAAATAAAAAAAAAAAAAAAAAAGAAAAAAAAAAAAAAACCTCTCACTGTTAAAAAGAAAAAAAAAAAAAAACCTCTCACTGTTAAAAAGAAAAAAAAAAAAAAACCTCTCACTGTTAAAAAGAAAAAAAAAAAAAAACCTCTCACTGTTAAAAAGAAAAAAAAAAAAAAACCTCTCACTGTTAAAAAGAAAAAAAAAAAAAAACCTCTCACTGTTAAAAAGAAAAAAAAAAAAAAACCTCTCACTGTTAAAAAGAAAAAAAAAAAAAAAAAAAAAAAGGGACTTAGGATATATTCTACTTATGATTATGCTTGAACTAATGTAGTGATAATAAACACTTTTAAAGGAAGATCTAATTGGAATTGTGGTTCAAGCACACCCATGTCTTCCTGCAGACTCACTTGGTCTATTCATAAGTCATCTTTCATCTCTAGCCCACATGTTATTAACAGCTCTTTGCATATGTAAAGCAAACTCTTCTGTTACACAGAACCCAGCACTCTGCAGTTTTAAGAGTTTTGAGGTTTTATTTGAAGGCAGTTCCCTCTTTCATGAGTATATGGGAACACGTACACACCTCCATCCAAAAATCTCACTTGCCGCTCCTAGATGCTGTATGGATTCTCTTCTGCAGGATTTGTGGTCTTTACTCTGGGAATGGTAGCGGGAGTGATGTTTTCTTTAAGGAATAGTGACAGATTCTTTCTGTTCCATTTTTCTTGATCAGAATGAGTGCAGATGGCACTGTAATTTTCTCTTGACCTGACTCTGTTAGGACTGTTGGCCCACCATATACAGCCAGTTGTGATAAATCCAGTCTAGTAGTCTGAAAACAACAAATACTCCACGAGTCTGTCCTATTCATCTTAATCCTCCTGTCTAGAAAACTGCTGCAGCTCTCAGCAGCAAAAACGGAAGGTAGTTGTGACTGATAAGTGTAGAGCAATTTGCATGTCTCTCAGGTACCCTCAGGCCAATGTGTTGGTTTCACTTAATTCATGCTTTCAGCCTTTTTGCAGTCCCCCAGTGAAAGGTAATATTTGTAATACATCTCCTAGTTCTGCAGGAACTGGCCATAGGTTGTTTTTCCCTTACTCAGGTCTTGCAGGTAACAGGTATGTATTAACACATGCTGAGTTGTCTTGATATTGGCGAGCTGTGTGAAGATTACATATGGTACTGCATAACCTGCTTAGATTGTGGTTTTTTTTTTTTTTGTAAAAATAACAAGCAAAACATTCACATGTTGCGCCAATGTGTGCCTGAAGAGGATGGAGGGAGAAAAAGGTTTAAGAAATAAGAGAAGGCTAGCAATTGCTAAAATCTGTATCTTCATATTCTTACTTGTTGAGAAATTACTGAAAAGTTATTCTGGCTGCTTTATGCTCTTGCTTTCCTGTGACTGACTTGTGGAAGTCGACTTCTTTTATTTATTGAGGGCAGATTGCTCCGGACTGCTTTGAACAGAGTGAAATTGGTTTGTACCAGACTCCCAATACATGGCCAGAAGCTGAAGGCATGGAAGAAAGTAAGGAATACTATGAGAAAGTGAGACCAATGAAAAATGTAGCAAATCCCTTAGGTTCATATTTCTGTGCTGTTGGAGATGATACCCCATGGCTGTTGATGTTATCTGGCTCTGTGGCTGTATTTGGTTGCTCATTGCATTTTCAAAGGTCAGGATGGAGGAAAGATGGTGCTGGGAAGGTGCCTAAAATGATGCCTAAAATGGCAAGTACTGCAGATCAGCAAGGACATTGGCAGGCTGAACTTGGTTCTGTTCTTATTTTAAGATTTGATGTTCTGAAATAAAGTGCCATTTTTCTCTCAGATATTTAAGGCCAGAAGATATATCAGTGGATAAATAGAAATTTAGACAGTGATATAAACCACTCATAGTGAACAGTTCTTTCTGTTCAGGCAGTTGAGCTTACACTGTCACCATTCTTCTTTAGAAGCAATTTTGCAGAATTTTGTAGATTAGGACTGTCATGCCCCTTTAACCCATTTTGGACATGATGGATTTCAACTTAGGAAAAACATCCTGTTCATGTCACCATTTTTATGTGGCTGTAACTAACAGTATGTAAATGCAATCTTCAGGTTCAAATAATCATCCTGGGATCCAATTTAAGGCAGTGCTACTGGTTTTGCAGCAACCATGACTGTAGATGACCTTTGTCATAGATCACATCAGCAGGAATAGATCTTTAGTTGGAGATTTCCTATTCCTTTTCAGACTGTTGGGTATATATGGAGAGGGGAACATATGAACCCAGAACCCATCAACTGTATGACATAAATCAAAAGTTAATAAATTATGGCTTAAAGCTAAAAGAAAGAAGACATCAAACAGGAAAGAAATAATTAATTCTTTATGCCAGATGATTTATAAAAAATAATTTCCAAGGAAGTAAATTGGGAAGGTGAGGCTGTTGGTAGTTGTAGTCATCAGATGACTATGGATAATTTATTGAAATAAATTAACGATTCTCTGATCTGAAGGATGTCATTGCAAGAAAAACAAGGATCAAAACAATCCAAAAGTGTTTTCATCTGTTTTCTGAGGACACAGCAACCCCGAAAATAGCTCTTTGGTAATGGCATAAATAGCGTAAATGTAATTGTGTGGCATTATTTGAAAATCATAAAAGCATATTATAAGATTAGCTGATACCCTGCAGTTTGGAATCCTGTTTTTAAGAGCAAATAATCAAAAAGTCATTTACCTTAATTTCTCCTTTATCTGCAGATTCTGGATAGTATGACGCCATTTCGCCCTTATGAGCGCATTGACACTTTGAAACAATTTCTAGAGCATGATGGACATGTTTTACGTTTTTTCTGTGTGTGGGATGACCCAGAATCCATGTTTCACGACCCACGAGAACTTGTTCTGCACTATTATTTGTCTGATGATACTATTGATATTAAAGAAATTGTACCAGTAAACTCAGGCCGGGATGCAGTTCCACTTTTCCTCAGAAGAGATAAGCTTCCAAAGGTGAGGAATGAAAATTTCAACTTATTTCAAGTTCTTCAGCTGATTGAGAAACATTAAATGCGTTGTTTTGAAAATCCTGTATTAGGATTGTAATGATATTTAGAAAGTGTCATTAGAGTATTTATAAAAATTGCATGATTAGGTTTTACACACATATTCATAGGACAGTTCAATAAACGTTGCAAAAAAAAAAGTGTAACCTTCTCATGCTTAAATTAAAAGGAGAGAAAATTTAGGCAGGAAGGTATCCTATGATTTCCCTTCTCCCATGTTAGTGTATTGAGTTAAATGTTTTAATAAAGCTCTGCAGTGATGGAAGTCCAGAAGATTAACTAATATTGATAGATAAACTAACGTAGAACTGAGGTGAGTTCAGATTTGATCCATGACTGGTATCTGGAACCTTTGGAAAAATACAGTTTTAGTGTTCTGTAACATTACTTCTGTGTAGCAAATCTAGAGTGATCTCTTAAAATTAAGTTCCTAGATTTGGAACCTTATCCAAAGCTGGTTGAATAGGAATCCATGAATAAGCTTTTTCAGACATTAATCAGGTGCTTATTTGAGAAGGCTTCTTTCAGAGAAATCTTCAAGAGGATTGTGTCCTCTGTAACTTGCTATGATTATAAAATTAACGAGCTTCTGTATCATTCCAGACAGATCCTGATGGTGGAATAACTTAAACCCACAGCTGGAGTAAACTACTGGGGGAATCTTTTCCCTTCTAATATTGACAACTATTTATGATGCCATAGATGTACAAGTGATTTTATAGTAAAAACCTAACAGCAAAATATTGCACTTCTCTCACTTCGTGCATCCTCTGTTCTGAGCTGCTGAGTTAGCAGTGGCTCTGTGCAAACAGACTTCTTCTACCATTGAAGTGCATGGAGTGTCAGAGAAGGTGGTTTGGTTACCCACTTTGGTTACCCTGCATCAGCAGTTTGTTAGTAATCTAAAAATATGTAGGTGTTTGTGTATTAAGAATGTTACTAGTGGGCTAAATTATTATTGTAATTTTGAAGCTCCCACTAGAAATAAAAATATCAACATTTTTGCCAATAGAATCATGCTGACTTGAATCTCCTGTGGTGATTGTGGTGCAGTGGCTAGCAGAGTAGGACCAACCATGAGTGGTTCTTCTGCATGTTTTTATAATTGACCAATCAAAATAATAGCTTTTAGAGGAGATGTTAACACTGATGTGCTGCTTTGGTTGTGCTAACTTCTGCTTTCTGTTTGCTTCCAAGTAAAAGGAGACTTTACTCTTGGATACACAATAAGATTCTGGGTGCTTCTTTCGGCATACAGTACTGGTGTTTGACATATATGCTGGCTAGTAGGTTTGGTGGTGTAAATTTGACTTAGAAATTACTAAAAGGTCTCCCAAGAAAATACTGCAGTTACAGTCACTCTGTAAAAAACCTGCTAGTTCTAAGGTAATTGAGTTCTCTTTCTTCACTGTTAACTCTATTTCTTAAGAGTTGGTCTCTTTTCTTGCAGCATGCTCCCACAGGGCTGTATCAGCCGGGTACAATCACTGATCGCACTGTTCTCAATGTGCTTGGGAATTTAGTAGGAAACAAAGGCCGTTATATTCTGGACAATCGTAAGGTCAGTTATTACTGAATGCCTCTAGCTGTTGAATATCTTTATAGTAGCTTTCGTTATTTCTGTAGTTGTTACTCTCTACAACAGAGAGAGTTATTTGTAAAACTGTGTTGCCACTGGAGAATAGCTCAAACGAAACTACTCAGATTTACTGTATGTAAATACCATGCTTGTAAAAGTAAGGTAGCTTAGCATGACCCATGCTAAATGAAAAATACTTTCAAATGGACTGTGAAGGTTATATTTTAAATCACACACACTAAATGACCTAGATTTTAAGGAAGGTTGTGGGATTCTGAGATTTATAGAGCTGCTGTACAAGTGTTCTTCTTTTGTTAGACAGGAGCTGTGCACCAGGAATTTTACAAAGACAGTGACCTGAAAATAGGAGCAGTAATTAATGTGTGGGGAAGGAAGATAATTCTCTGTGATTGTGATGAATTCACTAAAGAATATTACAGGACAAAGTATGGAATTGGTAAGTAGTGATAATTATCCTTTCCGTATGAGCATTTTTATACTTCAGAGTTTGACAGAGCTGTCTTCGAGTTTTCTAACTGACAAAACATGTTCATTAAAACCTTTAGCAATAACAATCTCTTGTAGGCTGTTAACAGCAAAGCAGTAATTTTGCAGGTGATCCAGAAGGGCTTTCTTCTATATTACTCTATTGAAAACTAACACGTAATGTACACGTTCTGTTCCTAACTGCCTCTATTTTAAAACTAGAATGACAAAATAGTCACATGGATAGACTGCCATTTCTTCTTCTCTCCTTCATCATCCCATTCCAATCACTGTGTTTGCAGTCAGAAAATAGTAAAGAGTGTGTAGTGAGTGGGTAAGTAGAATAAGTTCAATTATTTCCCATTATGCTATATTTCATTTTATATGGATGTCAGAATCCTCACATAATAAGATTTTCTGACACAACAGTAGTACTCTATCACATTATTGGTTTTTACAAAGTAGTTTTCTGTATTCAGGATCATTAGAGAAATATCATGTGAAATTTCAGCACTGAATTCTGGAAACATTTAGCAACTCTGTCCATAATGGAAAAGCAGAATAGGTGCTTTCGTATATCTGTCTTTGAATCCCTCCAGTCAGACTTGCTAATGGTTCTATTATGGACATCATCCTGCAAAAACAACTTAGTTCATTTCTGGCAATTTATTCATTCAATAAATATAGCTAAGTGTGTGTCTGTTGGAGGGATCCTAATATGGCCTTTCTCTGACACTATGAAACATAATACCTGAGTAGACTATTTCTTTCAGCTTGACTTGTGATCAGACAGTGTAGTGTTTGGATCAAAGCTTGGCTGCTGCATTGGGGAAATTAAATGATGTAGCCCTACCATTCAAACACTAAATTTCTTAATTGGCAAAACATGTCTCATCAGGACTTCTTTTAATAATAGCTCAGCATGTCTGTACCAAAATAAATCTTTTCTTATTCTAGCTGGTGTGTGAGGAAGCCATATTCAATAACCGTAGTATTATCTACAATAATAGTCAGTCTAACTCCAGAGATGCAAAACAGGGAGTTCTTCCCTGAGAATTTCTTCAGCCAAGACCACTGCCGCTGTTTGGCAGCAATAATCTCTCTCTGAGCAAAATATCCTGGAACAGTGAATGGGGATTTCTCACAGCAGGCAATAAATGAAATGCAGCTGACCATTCTGTATCAGCCAAGCAAGCAACAACTCAAAGTCTCCTCTCCTCCTATACTGCTGGCTCAGTAATTACTGGTTATGTGTCTGGATGTTAAAGTTAGGTGGTTTGCAAGTTAGGAGAAGTCAGAAGTTGCTGATGTGCAGGATTCTAGAAAATTGGAACAGTAGGTGATGTAGTCATAGAATCACAGTATAGTTTGGGTTTGAAGGGACTTTCAAAAGTCATCTAGTCCATTCCCATTGTTCTGAGACAGGATAGTGTATGTACACAGATTGTCACTGACTGGTGTTTGTATAGCCTTTTATCAGCATCCTTCAGTACAGGAGATTGCTTTGCTGCCTGAGGTATCCTAACCTTATTGTTAGAAATGCTGTTTAATAGCTACTCTAAAGCTGGTTCGTGTAAACTTTTTTGTCTTACCTTTATTGGACATGGAGAACAACTGCACAGTATCATCTTTTTATAACGACCTTGTACGTATTAGAACACTATTCCAGTACACCATCTTACCACTCTAACTTGCTTCTGGGCCATTTGCTGCTAGGGGAAACCTTTCAGTCTTTCTCCATAGTCCATCCTTTAATATCCATGATAATTTTTTTCCCTCCTCCTCTCTTTCCCAGCCCTCGCCGCCNCGGGGAAGGAGCCTGAGGTAGAGGAACGGCGCAAGTGCCTCCGCGCCGGGTCTGTCATGGTGGTGAGAGGAGCCGCCTCACGCCGCCCGCTGACAGGGGCAGAGCGGGGCCCCCTCCCCCAGCCCCCCCGCCGCGCCCCCCTCCCCCCCCCCCGCCGCCCCCCCCCCCCCCCCGTGCTCTCTCCAGTTTCTCTGCCTCCTTAACACAAAGCACGCAAAGATGTGCTCTATTTGAGATTTGGGAAACTGGGAAGTGTTTTACACATATCTTTAAAGGATACATGATGGCAGAGACTCTGCCTAACACACACACACGCACACACACACACAAAATCCATCTTGATCCAGCCTGCCTTGTTCACAGAAAATGCACACTTTCTTAGAGTTAAGACTTTCTTAGGATTTTCTGTGAGACTCTTTCCTGCTTTCCCCATCAGAATTAAAAAATGGAGGTATGACTTTTTGACTAGAAGGAACTAGGAGTAGAATCAGGGTAGCTTTTGGCTTCGAAGCAGGTTGTGGGGTTCACCTTTTATTCTTAGTGAGTTACAGATTTTTCTTGTGTCTGGTGGACATACAAGGTGCTGTCAGTGGGCTCAGTCCCACAAAGTGCCCAGCATTCTGCTCCCATCCAGTTAAGCAGTTTTGAGTCCTGGGAGACCATTTACTTGAGTAGGAGTAAGCAAGTGGATAAATTAGTTCTTACATCAAGGCACAATGCTTAGCACCTCATGGCATCAATCCAGCTGTTTGTTATTGTGTTTTCACATTACTCCCCTTCAGTTTATGCTGTTCTGCCAAAGCCATTAAAGAAGCTGACATTTATTTTTGACTCTGCAGTTTCAGCATAAGTTGCTTGCTGATGGAATTTGCCCTTTAGGAGAATTAAGGGCAGTTTAGATTTCCCTTGAAGTGCATGATTATGATATCTGATATATTTCCAATGTTGGTGCCTGCTTTACTCTTTATACTGTTTGTAGAAAGCAAAGTCCTTTTCCATGGGTTAACAATAGCCAATGCCCTTCAATAGGAAGCTAGTGACATTACTGTCATATAGCAGTGCTATGAATGCAAGAGAAAATGTCTTAATGTGTGATATTATCTGTCCAGACGTGCTAGTGCAGCCTCAGATGTGGGAGAAAAGTATTCTATAGCCATGTAGGTGTTGTGGTCACCCAGCTGAAAGGGACTGATGTGCAGTGGAGGAAGCTGATACTTGTTCTTCTTGCTGAATACAGTATCTTAGCACAAAGTTGAGTATAAAGTGCTCTTTCTTAAATGATGGATTGTTCCTGAAGGAAACAAGTAAAATCTGGTTTCCTTCTGCTTTTCATTGAATGTCCCAGCACTTCGCAGGCCTGTCTGTTATGCCTTTTCGCAGCACCCTGCAGTCCCTCTCCTGTTCCAGCTCTTCTCGCCCTCCCACCCCCTCATTTCTCAGGCTCCCTCCCTGACCTGCTGCCTGGGCAGAGCAGTGTGTGGGGTGATTGGCTGGCCAGTACATGTGTGCTTTTGGCCAGGCAGCTGCTGCTGGATAACAGCTGACTTCTTGCTTTTCCCTCAGTGGGGGCATTAAAGCCTGCTGCCAATTTTCACTAGGCTTGTCAGAGATCAGAGCCTCTCTGGCGTCTAACCTCTCTGGTCCATGTGTAGGAGACTGAGCAGCAGCTTCTAAATATACTTGTGCATTTACAGATTCCTTTTCTCCTCAGGTAACTGGAATAATCCTGAAGTAAGACTCTTCTGTGAGAACTGGATTTTCTTTAATCTTGAATGTATATGTTATGAAGATGGTGGTATTGCCATCTTCTTTTACTTCTTAGCTAAGCTGTGAAACACAATCTCACAAAAAACATGTCTCAGCTGTTTGTTATACATGTCCTCTTATGTGCAGAGAGCATCATGTTAACAGTGTTATCCCTCCAGGGGTATCACCACCTCTCATATTGCCTAAGGCTAGTGGGATTTTTCTCTCCTGTTCTTGGCTGTAATGCTCAAAGGTATTGGTCCTTTTGCTCTAGAGGCAGAATTTCTTTCCTGTCTGCTGTTTACTGATATTCAGTATGGTTATCACTTCAAACTATGTAGCACTTGACTCTTCATTGAAACGTGGTTTCATTTAACATTTGAGGGTTTCCCTACAGTTCCTTCATTGAGGGCAGAAAGTAATCTTACAGTGTGTACCAAAATCTTACAGTGTATACTGAAACTGAAGGCAGCCAAGCTCATTTAAACTGGTTTAATGCTGTCTATGTGGAAGAAAATTTCTTCTTGAGGAATTTAGTATTTCTTCCTAAGGTGGCTATCACAGAATCATAGAATGGTTTGGGTTGGAAGGAACCTTAAAGATCAACTAGTTCCAACCCCCTGCTGTGGGCAGGGACACCTTCCACTGGACCAGGTTGCACAAAGCCTCATCCAGCCTGGCTATGCTATCTTCAGATTGTTTATATGCTAAAGATGTGGCTGGAGCTGTTTTGTTTCTGTTCCCATTGCTTGTTCGAGTTTCACTCATGAGAAAAAGTTACTAGTACATGGTAATCATTTGATGTACTAAGTGAAATAAACCCCCTGGTGCCAGCCCATCACCTGCTGGGCATCTGTCAGTGCAGTAACAAAGGGTGAAACTGTCCATGGGAAAATTACCTGTGCTATTCTTTCCAGAAGTAGAAACTTGTAATCCTAGACTTTCAGTTTACTTTCTATCCACTGTACATTCACACTGAAAATGTTATAGCTTGGAAGAAGAGAGCACTGATTCCTTTTCCAGACTGGACAGAGGTAATTTTCTTAAGAAACAGTGATACCCTTGAGAGGAGTGTATTTTATGTGTAAGTGTAACTTGTCTGTCTGATTCCACCCTAGTGGTGTGTAGCAGAGCAAAGATGAAACTCATTTTGAGCTGAGGTATATAGTATATATATCTCAATATAGTGTATATATAGAACTTTCTCTCTATATAGACATATATATGCTACCGCACCTTGCTGGCCATTCAGAAGTTGCAGAAATGAGTTTTTAACTAGTTTCATAAACTGCATTTCTCCATGGCAATTTCTTCATTCACAGGAGAGAGTCTGAATATATAATCCTCTTAACTCCTGGAAGCTGTAGGTAGCACATACATGTTTTGTATTGTTTTCGTCAGTGAATCTGAATGAAGCAAGGTCATTTTACCTCGGATGGGATGGGAACCAAGTGCTGAACTTTTCTTTGGACTTTGTTTACTCCAAGCTGTGGTTGTGAGGGATTCAACATTCTGTCAGGTGCTAACACAATATTCCTTTTAATATGTAGTTTCCTTTTAGCTTGTAAATCTAATTTTCATCCACATGTGCTTAAGTGCATACAAAGGGAATTGCTTTAGTGTTTCTTAATGACTGTTAATGTGGATACGCTGTGACCTGCATGTAAACTCATTAGCTTGTCTTTTATCAGCTCAACTGAATGTTCCAGCTTCCCAAACTCTTTTGGCAGGACATGCATTGTTTGCAACTGCACAAAGAGAAAAGGTTTATTTCTGCTAAAAAGTGCTCTTCTAAACCTCTGGACTATGAGGGAGAACATATTAGTGGAGGTTAATCACAGAATCATAGAATGGTTTGGGTTGGAAGGGACCTTAAAGATCACCTTCCAAATTTAAGGTCCAGAAAGTTGGACCTTAAATGCACCCGTCATGGGCAGGGACATCTTCCACTAGACCAGGCTGCTCAAAGCCCCATTCCAACCTGGCCTTGAACACTGTCAGGGATGGGGTAGCCACAGTGTCTCTGGAAAGCCTGTTGCAGTGCTTCACCACCCTCACAATAAAGAACTTCCTCCTTATATCTAACTTAAGATTATCTCTTGTACTATCCTTGCCTGCTCGTGTAATAGGTCCTTCTCCAGATTTCTCGCAGGCCCCCTTCAGGTACTTGAAAGGCTGCTCTAAGGTCTTCCTAGAGCCTTCTTTTCTCCAGGCTGAACAAGCCCAGCTCTCTCAGCCTGACTTTATAGGAGAGGTGCTCCAGCCCTCTCATCATCTTCATGGCCTCCTCTGGACTCACTTGATAAGGTCCACGTCCCTCCTGTGTTGGGGGCTCAGAGATGAACGCAGTACTCCAGGTAGGGTCTCAGGGTAGAGACCCTCAGCAAGAGTAGAGGGGCAGAATCACATCCTTCAATCTGTTGGTCACCCTCGTTTTGATGCAGCCCGAATCGCATTGATCTTCTCGTCAGTCAACATCCCTAAGTCCTCCTCCTCAGACAGCGTATTGCGTAATTAAAAATCTAACCTCAACGTTTATAGCCATCATCAAGATGCCGATGAGACGAACCTGGGTTCCGGACCGGAGCGCCGTGGGGGAGCTGCGCGGGACCGTCCTGCCGCGCAACCACTAGGTGTCGCTGTGGTAGCGCGGGAGCTGCCCCGCGCGGCGGTGGGACCCTTGGGTTAGAGGCACGCCGCGACCCGGCACAGTCCGTTTGAGGCCTCCGTGTTTGCTGGGACAAGACAAGAGTCGCCTCTGTCGCTTGCATAATGGGGCACACAGAAAATGCCTCGAGAGGCGGTTTTCTCACAAGTGGTGTTTAGGAAGTAGTGTATTGCGTGCACACACCCTTTTTTGGCGAAGGTTGCTTTAAAAACTTAGGAATGGACTTTATATACCATCTGCTTATGGATCACAGAAAGGGCACATGTGACTTACAAGGAGAAAAATGTTGGTGTATTGTTGCCAACCCCCTTTTTGACTGATTCAGGTGAAGGCATTAGCTCTTCGAGTCAGACCATTCTTCTAAGAGGTAAACGCCAAAGGAGGTCTCATTGTGTTTTCAAGTAGGGGAAAAACTGGCATCTGAATGCTTTCAATATTTTTCAACTTACATACCGCTTTTCAATTTATTTTTCAACAACACACTGCTATTAGTCAAGATTTTAAGAGAGTATGTAACTTTGATCATCTGATATAGCCATGTTTAAAAGATTTCATTCATATACCAGTTTAGAAAACATTCCAAGTGACAGCAGTTTTGTCATTCTCCTCTATTTGCTATGAAACCTATGCTACAAGTTTAGGTTATTCAACTCTCTCCAGTTCTGGGTAGAAAAGTTAAGTGTTAAAGAAAATCCCTTTATTTCACTGGTCACTTATATCACTCTTTGCCTCCTGATCTGTGGTTTGTGATCACTCTTCTTTCAGTTTGCCTCATGGTGCTTGTCTTTCACTTGCTAGCCCAGCCAGCTTTCCCTTCTTCAGGGCAGCATCTCCAACCCACCTGGGTGTGGTGGTGATGCTGCTTTGTGCATCACTGTTTGGCTCTGACCTACTAATTGCACCCATACTGTTGCAGGTTGTGGGGGGCAGCGAGCTGGGCTTGGGGCCATAGCAAAGAGGGCCAGCCACAGCCTGGGCTGCCCAAAAATCAAGGCAGTGATTATTGCCCTCCTCTCAGTGCTTCTTAGACCTCATCAGGGTATTGTGCTGCTTTTGGATCTGCCAGGACAGGCAATACATGGACCATCCAGTGCAAATTCAGGAGGGTCAGGGCAAGAGACCTCCCAAGGTCCTAGCCAGCCTGAATTATCCTATGTTCCTGTGATTATGTTTCCATTTGACTCAGGTCTGCCTATTTACTTTCTGCCATATACAAGTTACTTTCTTCCTCTCACCTTTTTCCATTAACCTTATTTAACCAGCAGACTGTATTACTTGGTTGAAGTTTTATGTGGGCCCCACTGGCATCTTGAAGCTGTGTGGCAGTAAAAGAGTAGTGCAGGAAAGTAACGAGTGTCCAAATGGGACTGTGTTTTCACCAAGAGAGAAGTAAGGAGGAACCATAGGGTAGCAGGACTTTTGGGAGAAACCCATATGGAAAGCAAGTGAAGGTCCCTGACCAGACATGTCTCTGCTGAGTCAAGAGAGCTCGTGATGTGTATCTAGGACAGCTGGGAGTATTGATCACTGCGCAGAAAGATGTGAGACTGAGGAAAATCAGTTAAAAACAAGCCTTTGAAATTGTGGATAAAGTGACATGTAGACTGAAGCTATTGGCTTCAATGTATGGAATTATTCTTATATGTGTATGACTTAAATAACAAACAAAATTTTATTTATTGAGGCATTTATTTTCCTCTGACAAAAAGGAGAGGGCAGGAAACTCATAAACCAGGTATTTACTTAATCATGTTGTCTCAAAGGATAAAATGGAAAAATTGATTCAGTATTGTTAATTTATTATTTATCCCTTTTTAAAACTGTTTGGCTTTCTTGTTGCCTTAATAATATTTGTCGAACATTTTTAAGTTTATAGATGAAATCCTGAAACTTTTGAAAAAACAATAATTTTGCTGCTGGCTTCTATGGAGTCTTTTTCTACCCTGTAGCAGTAAGAGGGATCCTGGTTTGACTTTGATCAGTGCTCTGTTACAGAAATAGGCCAATAAGTATTTATACTGAACGTTTAAATCCTTAGTAGAATGGCTTCATCGGAACAGTAATTAGTAAGTCTTACTGTCTTTGTTGCAGAGGATTTCACCCCAGTTCCATATAAGGCTCCACCACCTCCAAAACCAGAAAAAACCTTTCCTCCTTATACTGGATTTGGTTCTGAAGAGGATTCTCTGTGCTCCTGTATGGGTCTAATTCTCAAGCCTCCAGCAAAAGATTTCAAGAAATTCCTGGAGAAAGACAGGTATTTTGGTGAAAAATAATTCCAACTTTTTAATTATGTCTTTTTGTGAAGGAGATAAATGTTAAGTAGAGACTTTTTTTTTTTTTTTTAATCAAAATATGCAGCTCATCAGGCTTTAAAGCACAAGAGCATGAGGACTGGTTTAGTAACATGGTACTCCAGTTTTCTCTGAACTCAGGAAAATTTCCCTTTTGAGAAAGCAAATATTCTGACCTTTCCATCTCATATATCCTTATCTGGCAGGGGAGATACCATGATCAGGCAGGTTGTTTTTGCAGGGAGAGCCTCATCCCCTGCACTCTGGATGTGCTGACCCCTGTGATGTCTGCAAATGTGGGAAACTAGACCGCATAATTTCTGGTAGTGGGGACTGCATTCGTGCTTTCCCCTGTGTATTTTTAAGGTGGGACTTGATGATCTTAAAGGTCTTTTCCAACGTAGTAGATTCTATGATTCCCTTCTGCTGTTTTTAGTGGGAATTTGATGGAAGTCTGCATTGAGGAGTTAGGCAGGAATCATTCCAACACTGATTTGTTTTTCTGTTTGACTTTCTGGCATTTACTTTTTTTTTTGATGAATTTCATGCAGTTTGCTGTAGCAATATTAAAGCATTAACCCTTTACTTTCCATTATGAAATTATTTGGTAGGGCTGTGGTGTTGAAGCCTAAGCAAGGCAGGTTGGATGAAGCATTGGGTGACATGGTTTAGTGTGAGGTGTCCCTGCTTATGGCAGGGGGGTTGGAACTACATGATCTTAAGGTCCCTTCCAACCCTAACTAGTCTATGATTCTGTGATTCTGAAGTTACATGCTAGAGATTCACCCATAGAACCTCAATAAAAAAGAATGCTATTAGAAACAGGCTTGGGAATGTATTGATAGTGCATATAGCAGTACTGTAAATCATTTAAAACATAATCACTTAACAAATATCCAACTAGTAAGGTCATCTGGTGGGCCTAATTTTGTGGAAATAACCCTAAGTATGTATTTCTATTCAGAATTTGATTTGAAAATATACATAACTAAAGATGTTATTCCTTTATAACTTTTCTAGAAAGAATCTTTGAGCTTGATTTGCAACTGCATTTGGATACAAATTCATTCCAGACTTGCAGCAGAGAAGTAATTTTCCCCTGAAAATTATTCCTCTCTGTCAGGCTGATTTTAGCTGGGTTTTTAAGCTGAAAATGTTTTTTGATAAAGTAGGGAAGCTTCTGCCATTTCACTTCTTGTTCCAGAAATAACACAATTAATGTATGCTACAAAACTCAGGAGGATGCATCTCTTAGTGATGAACGCTTTTCTCATACTCTGTTTTTTATTTCTTACCTCTTTTGCTTTTTAGAATTGGCATGGAGAGTAACATACTGCGCTTTCTTGCAAAACTCATCACAGATAGCCCTATTGACAAGGATAGGAAACTAATAATTTCCTACTTCCTGAGTGATGACACCATTTCAGTTTTTGAACAAGTACAGCGAAACTCAGGTGAGATGTACTAATGTCTTGCAATCACTCCCAAGTTGCCATGATCATTTAATAAGAGCTTACCATGAACACTGTGGCCAGACAGCACTAGCAGAAGCAGGGATGTGGATTTCTAAATGCAGTGGGAATTACATCAGCAGGTCTGCTGCGCTAGTTTGCATAACTGAATGTCATAGTAATTTATAGTCTTCATCACTCAGAATAACACTCTTTATTGTGTGACAGTACTTCAGAATATCCTTTTGGAACTGGAAGTTTAATGAATTTGAACTTTTATTGCATTTTAATTTGCAAATTTGGCCTTTAAACATTTGCTTTTGTTGCAGATAACTTACAGGAATTGTATTATAACTGATGATAAATAGGGACAGGAAATGTAAGGCATCAAGGATGAAAGAGTAAATCCTTTGGTTTTTTGTTAAGGTGTTATGAAGTCAATATAGTATTCTTTGTATAGAAGCAGCTCATGAAAGCGAAACAGCTGTTATTTTTTTTAATGTACATTAATGATGTAATGTGGAACATATAAAGAATAAGGACTGCCCTGTGCTAGTGTCTGTACATGTGTGCATATATAAAATTGAATTTCAAGAGCCAGATTATCAATGTTGAAGTGACAAATGCTTTATTATTTCTCAATTGCTTGATCACATTTATTCTATTGCTGTAACATGGTCACTCAATGTTGTAATGGTTAAATTCTTTTGACCACTGTTATCTGTTGTAGGCTGCCTCCAACTGAGGATATGAAAGGTTTTGTGATTTTCAGGCATCTTTTTATTTCCTTTGAGTGTCTTATGCATGGATGGAAGGACACAGCACTGGGAGGTTGTCAGAAAGTCATTCTGTCACTCAGAGAGATTAGGAAGCCTTGGCTAAACATGGCCCTGTTGGAGACATTAGGGTATTTCTGCAAAGCCCACAAAACATCTGCAGGAGCAGTTTCAGAGCAGTTAACATCCAGAAGTACTCTGGCACCTCTCAACGTGCAGTTGAAGGACTGACTCTTAAAAGCTACTGTCAGCCTCTGATAAAACCACAGAGAGAAAAAGAAATCAGGAAACCACATTCTCTCAAAGAGAAGGAAAAAAGAGTAATAGAAGGTTTCCTTAGTTACCATATTAAGCTCTTGTGGACCTTTGTGGCTACCTCTTTTTATACTGCCTAAGTTGCCCTATATCAGCTTCTTGGCACAGAGCACCTTAGTGTGTTATTTAGAGGTACACTCTGCAGTGGTGACCAGCTCACTGTCCTAAGAACTTACCTATTTGGTACTCCCAGCTCACTGTTTAGAGGAAAGACTAGGGAGAACTTTTCAATTCCCTTTGCTTCAGGCTTTGCTGCTAGCAGGTGACTTTCTAGGATCCAGTTATTCAGCTTAAGGACTAAGTATTCTTGACACTCTACACTTAAGCCTTTATTGAAAAGGATTTCTGAAGTTATTCTTTCTCAGATCTATGATGCACAACACATCCATATAAAATGAAGGTATGGTGAATATCTAGAACCTTCTGTATTCCTAGAGAACTTTTTCTGTGCCACTGGTGCTGCTAAGTCCTTTTGACTACCGCTGCACTAGTACATTTTTGGGAAGACCTAAGCCTTTTCAGTGCAAAGAACTTCTAATGGCATCTTTCTTTGTATCCAACTATATTAAGAATGCATAAATAGGAACCTCACCCACAACTAGGATACAAGCAATTCTCTGAGATATGTTTTGAAAATGTGTATAGAGTACATGCTTAGGCTTCAACGGGCATTCCCAGTAAGCCCTACTCTCCACTGCAGCATCAAGATTTAGCATTGTTTCTGGCAGCAGTGTCCTGTCATCATTATTTCACTAGCTTCCTGCCATCCAGTGGCCTGTAACTTACGCAAATTTTTATTACAGCTAAGTAAACATACACTTTTATATATATGTATATATATATTTTTATTATGTAATGCTGCTTGAGCCTCAAAAGCAGCTCAGTTCTCCACTCATGAATGTAATTTTTGATTGGCATTCTTATGTCCAGACACGTGAAGGATGCTAAAGGTACAGCTGCGCTGTTAAATTATATCATATATATATATATATAATCATATGTATTGCCCATTCAGTCACTCCTCATCACACCTTTGCATCACTGCAACTAGACAAGGCTCCAGAGAGCCTGGGACCACTCCTGGAGGATGCTTAACTCCAGAAAACAATCCTGCAAGGCAGTGAGGACAAGGCTGCACCAGGTTTGGTTTGCTGCACCCTTATCAGTCATCTAACACTGTCCCAGGAGGTTTTGCACACTCAAAAATTCAGGTCCTTCTGCCACACCCAAGGGCTGCAATCCATATCCTGAGATTTATGCAGTAAAATGCTACTTTGTTTGACCGCAGCACAGCCCTCAGGTACCTTCAAACAGTCCGAACATACAAAAATTATAGCTGTGTCTTATGACCCCAAATTTATCACATAGCACCCAGAGCAGTCAGAGCCACACACTGTGCAGTGCAGATGTGATCAGTTGGTCAAGCTGAAAAGAGCCTGACAATATGGATGCCAGGCCAGAGGTTCCTTTCTGGCCTCTTTTTATTTTGGGATGAAGAATATATGCTGGGATTGCAGCTGGGAGCCTGTTGAACATTGATAGTCAAACAAAATGTGTAACCAATGTGTAACTAAAATAAATAGGCAAGTTTACACATCAACAATAACAAATGCTTTAAGATGCATGTGAAAGGCAAGCATCCTGTAAATGGGTTTTTAACTTCCCTGGCATGTTAAAGTGGATGGAGTAGCTGACTTTCAGAGGTGGTAGGAAGGTGAAGTGGATGGATGTGTCTAAGAACTGTCCATTGGAGAGTTTAGTGAAAACAGCCTTGAAGAAGCAGGATAGAAGTAGGGTTGGGGAAAGGTGGAGGGGGAGGGGGGAAGAGGTAGAGCAGCATTTGGAAAGAGGCCTGGAACTGCAAAATTTTCTTTGTTCCTGCCTTCCTTTTTCTTTCTTCTTCCTTTCTCTTCTTTCTCTTCTCTCTCTTCTCTCTCTCTCCCCTCCTCATTTTAGTCATGTTTGAAGGAAAAGTGAATAGGTTTCTTTCAGGTTAAGCATGAGAAGGTTTTGCAGAGTTCAGATAAAGGCAGCAAGGAAAAAGGACTAAGGCATGCAACATGGAAGTGAAGAACATTTTTATGTGTGAAAGAAAAATATTGAAGTGGATGGGATGGGGGAAGAGTAAGCTTGAGCATGTCTTAGAGAGGGGATGCATTAAAACAGTAAATGATTCCCAAAAATAACCATCCCTTTTGTGCACAGGTTCAAAGACCTATTTTTGTGTTTTTATTTGCATGAACTGATGCAAATTGACAACTGAAAATGTTTGAAATCTCAATTCTAGAATGGAAGTAATAAGTTGCTCTTACTTTTGTCAGTCCAGCATCCTGAAAGTTGTAAAGAAGTACTTCACACTGTTAATAACACTGGGAAACTGCATTTAAAATATACAGGCCTGGACATCTTGAAACACTTTTTGAGAAAGGGGTCAAATCATGAGAACTTTGGCTCCCCATGCAGAAGAGCACAACTACTTTTTTACTCACTGTAAGACCAAGCCAACAGCTGTACAAACACCTGCAAAGTCTGATTGGATCTTAATGGAAGAGGGTCTTTGGTTGTGGTGTTTATTTTGTGCTTTGAGCCTAGCTTGCGTAGATTTCCATCAAAATTTCTCATCAGATTTCAGTTTAAAATCTCTAACCCAATGAGACATTTTTGGTTGTTTTTCTTTATACCACTTGAAATGAGCTAACCCATAATATTTAAAAAACAATTATGGAACAGAGGTATTATAATGAGTTTCCAATCTAAGTGCACAATGGCAGGGAAATAGAGACAAAAGTGAAATTGCAATGTTACAGAGACCAGTTCTATTTAAATATTACAAAGAGTTGCCAGGATTATATATCCGAAATTTTCATATTTATTTTAATAGCTAGGTGAACAGGAATGTGTTAAGATTCGAGTTACATTAGTGATTTGAAATGTTTTTTGAGTCAAGCTAGATCTGACCATTACCATAGTGGGTTTTTTTGTCTTTTGCTTTTATAGTGCTAATAGAGCAATTAAGACAGACCTGCTCCAAAATCTGGTTTCATAAGTAGTTTGGGTTTCACATTCATTTCTAATTTTGACTATAAAAGGCATTTTATTACATTATTCATCAGCCTTTCACTGGACTTACATCACTACCTAATATGTGAGACATCATTAAACATTACTAAAGTATGCTTTTGGCTTTTGGCTTGGAAGCTCAAATATAAACAAGAAACAAACCCCAGGCACACCAGAGTTGTGGTAGAACACATATCCTGATGAAACTAAACATGTGACAGAATGTTTTCTAGAAAGCTTGGTACATGCAATGCAATCTTATATTTTATGAGAGCGTATTAGTGGAAACCAAAATGTTCCTTTTAGTATCTTATATACCCTTGAGTACCACATGCAGCTTCCAGTGGCATGAATAAAATCATTATTATATGAAAAGAAATAATGTAACATGCCCAACTCACAAGGGAAATAACAGATCACAATTAAATTGCATGGGCAGAACACTTTGAGGAAGATAGTGTCATATCACTCCTATCTCTATTTTACATTCAAAAGCCCTTAGAAACAAGCTAGAATTACAGTGCAGCAGAATTTGTGATCTTTGTAGGACTGTGTTATCCCAATTTGTGAAATTTTCTCTTTCTTTAACTGTTCAAGGATAAGTGCCTGCATCTTATGTTTTGCTTCTTACATTTTTCAAGGGGCATTCCCAAAGCTGGCAACAGGGTTATGGGAATGATTTGAAGAGACACATTTCTGTCCCATTTTAAAGAAAAGAAAAAAGAGAAAGGTGTTTGGTAGGCATTCAAGTGATACATGCCACAGAATATGCACAATATAACTGTTGCTGTGGACACTGGTTTTTTGTACTGGGATGGAGAGGGAGAGTATATTACGAGACAAGAAATTCAAGGATGAAAATTAATATTTAAATACAAATAAACTGGTTTGGAGAGGTTTTTGCCTTTTCTTTTGTGGATTTTTTTTTTCCTTCTTTTTTTCAAAGTAGAGCCACAATTAATCATTAACATTTCTATTTCCTTAGGGATACATGGTGGGAAGTTCTTGGAAAGAGGTCGCATTAAGAAGCCTGGGCAGGAGCTTTTTAAGAGTGAGCCATCTGAATACTTCAAGGCCCAGGATCTGTTTGTTGGAGCCAGAGTTTGTTTCTATGGTCACAACTTTCTTTTGGTGGATGCCGATGAGTACACATTGAACTACATGGAGAAGCATGCAAATGAGGTGAAGCAGGCTGTTGCTATTTTCTGTTATCTTTGAAGGCTGTACCTTTTCTATATATTTTTCAGAATTATTTATACCTAGTTTCTTCATCCAAAGCTTACAGTCCACTGCTGTCTGGTACCAATGGATTTAGGAGATGATAGCTATGGAGTCTATGCAAGCTTTGCCACTCTTTACAGTCCTTTCCCCTTCTACTTTCTCAGCATCCACTTTTATTGTATTAGGGTTGTTAGAAGGTGTATTCCCTGCCTATGACTTCATGCGACTATTTATGGACCTCTTGTTCCCAAATTGTTCCAACCTACAGCTACTCTCTGTTTTCACAGCTTCCTGTGGTAGCAAGTTGAAAACTTCACTGCCTGCTATGTAAAAAATATATGATAAAAGAAGTTTTTTTAATCTGTTTTAAACCAGCCTCTCACTAATTTAAATGCCAATTCTAGTGTTTTGGGGTTTAGTGAAGATCTCCATTCACCTTTTGTACCACCTTCATAATTTTGTGTATCTCAGACACTCTTCCTCCTGAGCCTTTTTAGTCTGTCCTTGCAAGGCAATTGTGAGACATGGAGACTGGAACAGTGCACAGTACTCAAGATATGAGCACATCTAAGTTAGAGTCTTGCTGATTAGGCTATTTTATTCTCTGAATTGATTTTTGGGTTGTTCTCATGGGGGACTTCAACCACCCTGACATCTGTTGGAGCGACGGTACGGCCCGGCACAAGTGATCCAGGAGGTTCCTTGATTGTGTGGAAGACAGATTCCTTCTGCAAGTAATAGAGGAGCCGACAAGGAGAGGTGCCCTGCTTGACCTTGTGCTCACCAACAGAGAAGGGCTTGTTGGAAATGTGATGCTCCAGGGCAGCCTTGGATGCAGTGATCATGAGATGGTAGAATTCAAGATCCTCAGGACAGTGAGAAGAACGTGCAGCAAACTCACTGCCCTGGACTTCAACAGAGCAGACTTTGGCCTCTTCTGGAACCTGCTTAGTAAGGTTCCATGGGATATAGCCCTAGAGGGCAGGGGGGCCCATGACTGCTGGATGATATTCAAGGATCACCTTCTCCAAGCTCAGGAGTGTTGCATCCCAACTAAAAGGAAGTGCAGCAGGAGGGCCAGGAGACCTCCTTGGATGGATAAGGAACTGCTGAGAAAAATTTGAATGAAGAAAGAGGCTTATAAAACGTGGAAGCAAGGACAGGCGGCCTGGGATGAATACAGGGATGTTGTCTGGGAAGCTAGGGAACACGTAAGGAAAGCTAAGGCCCAGTTAGAATTAAACTTAACAAGGGATGTTAGAAATAACAAGAAGGGATTCTACAGGTACATAGCAAATAAAAGACAAACCAGGGACAATGCAGGCCTCCTCCAGAAGCTATCGGGTGAACTGGCTACACAGGATTTGGAGAAGGCTGAGGTTCTGAACAACTTCTTTGCCTCAGTCTTCAATGGGAAAGGCTCTGACTTCACCACCCAAGTCTTGGAAGTCAGACGCAGGGACTGTGAGAATGAAGACCTGTAGGAGAGGATCTGGTTCAAGACCATTTTAAGAACCTGAACGTTCACAAGTCCATGGGACCTGATGAAATCCATCTGTGGGTCCTGAAGGAGCTGGTGAGTGAAGTT
>NDXB01006338.1:28581-49649 GCA_002631895.1 Agapornis roseicollis | reverse complement strand
CAGTTTGATCCTGGAGCAAACAGTCCTGCTCCCTCTCAGCTTCCCTGACACCTCGCAGCCTATTAACTGCATCCCACAGCTCAGTCTCTGCTGAAGCAGGACCTCCACCAGGGAGCACCGAGTGCAGCTCTGCCTATTCTGCACTGCAGCCTCCCCTCTCACCGGCTCTGTCTGGGTGCCTACACTGGCCACCGCCGGGGCAGCCAGAGCAGAGCTCCCAGACCTTACCTTGCTCATACAGCAACCTCGACCCGCTCTGTTCACCTGCTCTGTTCGCCATGCTCCCGGGGCAGGTTTTTAACCACTTGCAGCTGCCACTGAGCCTCCTGGCTCTGCCCCTGGCTAGTCAGGTCCTCGCGGGAGCTGAGCTGCCGGCTCCCAGGGAAGTCCTGTTGAGGACTTGAGGCTCCCTCGGTGGCTCTTGGTGCTCTGAGGTGAGGCTCCTGGACACTGATCTCCCCCCACTCCTCTCCAGTGTTGTAGGCATTCTCTCTCAAGTCGCTCCTCCTTTTCTCCACCACACCACAGTCAGATTANTCGGTGGCTCTTGGTGCTCTGAGGTGAGGCTCCTGGACACTGATCTCCCCCCACTCCTCTCCAGTGTTGTAGGCATTCTCTCTCAAGTCGCTCCTCCTTTTCTCCACCACACCACAGTCAGATTATTCTTTACCTGCTAAAGTCTTTTGTTGTTTAAAACTTTTCTTTTCTCTGAATTAAAAAAAAAAAATAAAAAAATAAAAAAAATCACCAAAACCATTTTTCAGGCCTTTTTTAATAACAGTTTAGCACATCCTTATGACATTTTACATGCCATGTAAACCAAGGTATTGAGATGGGATAATAATTGGATTATCATGATTTACTCAAGCTGAAGAAAACATTTATTTTCAGGAAGAGATCAAAATTTAATATTCTTACTTCCTCAAAGAGTTATAAGTTCAGCATTTGCTGAAGAGATTTACTAAAGCAGAAAACTTGGCTTACTTAAATCAAAGGATGAGGCATTCTCTTCCACTTCTGGACCCCTGTTAGAACAACTGGGTTTTGACCTTGACTGCATGTGAGGATGAAAACCTGGATGTAAAAGAGGCACCTTCTTCCCCCTGGGGTTGGGGAAGAAAGATGTCAGATTACACTTATAGCTCTCCCCAAAACAATAGGAGCTAGGGGGGAGGAGCCAGGGCTGCTGGCCGCAAGCAAAAAACTTACACATTTCCCCCCATAGAAACCACCAGTTACAAGCATTGAAATGTCACAGACCTTTTTGATGTTACAGGTGGTTTTATATGCTGTAAAGAAGTACAGGAACTAAGGAGAAGGATGTAAAAGTGTCCCCCATATAACAAAATAAGAATCTTATGTGACTGACAACAGCTCTGTGAGCTTTTATCAGACTAAAGACCCATCTCTAGTAGATTTTTGGTTATTTCATGTTCATTTCAGAAGAACAGAATCCTGCCCCAGATTTTACACAGTAATTTAAGAACGAAAATGGCAAGATTAACAAAACATGACAGGAAAACTAAGAAAAAGAAGAGTGATTATATGAGGAATGTTACTTCATTTGAAATCATTTTCAGCTAAATCATTTCCATGATGAACGTCAAACTTGCAACTATATTTGAATGGACAGAACCTATGTCCTTTATAAAGCTTCAGGAAACCTTTTCAGGCAAGAACAGACCAGATTGCAGAAATAACCACATTGTTTTATGACTATTTTTTTTTTCAATTTTAAAGTCTGATAAGAATTATCTACCTTGTGCACATACTCAAATGAAAGGACATGAAGAAAATTTATGAAAAAATTTTATGCATTTAGCAACAATTTTTTCAACACAATTTCAGAGCTAATGCCTCATGATTAATGCAAGACACAATAGAATGTGCTAGAATATGACCAGGAGGCCTTACACTGCATTTATCAGACTATTCTAGAAGAAAATAAATGGTCTCATGACTCCGGTCACTGTAGTGCACAATTGTTGTATTTCCATTTCTTAAAGTTGTATCAGACCTAAGAAAGGCTTTTCTCACTGAGGTGCAAAACATGTAATAGCTTAATTTCTAAATGCAGGTTAAACTCTGCATTAAAAATATGTCGTTGATCTCTCATATGATTTTAGTGAATTGCACCATACAATGATGTTCCACGTAAGCTCTCTAGCTGAGATATCTTTTGCAGGTTGACTTTTTCTTTATTTTCTTCATGACTAACTCCTTCAATTGTGATTTGCCGTTAGACTAGAGTGAACCATGTCTTCAGAAGCTGAATACAAATTCAATCAATGTTGCTCTTGCTTGGAGCATATCTGATTTATGTATATCAATAAAAGAAATACATAAAATAAGTAGGGGTTTGTTGCATTCACTTAGTAAAAATGTAATACTGCTGTATTTAAAGCCACTTTGAGAAGAAATATTTTTAAAATACATTAGAATGCTAAATAAACCACTGCAAAATGTGTGAAAGTCTTATAGGCACTACATTATGGCTTTATTGTTCATATCATTGCAGTGATGGGGATGCGAGACTTTCCACTAAAAATCTTATTTTTAATACTTTACAAGTCTGCAGTAAAAATTACACTGGACTGAAACTCAGAATAAAAAGTTTCAGTTTGGAAATAAGTAGTTTAATTATATATTTGTTTTAATACTATCTTAGATTAATTTGTATTTGTAAATGCAGGATAGAATCAAATAATTTCTTAAGGCATTTGCACAGATAGAAAGCACAAAAGTAAGCTTACATGCATTTAAGAGGATTACTGTTACTCTTAAGGACTAAGAGCATAAGGGAAAATTGAATGCCATGTTAGCCAGCTCTTTTTCAATTCTGTATCTCCAGAGAATATATTCTTCAGAGAAAGGTACACAAATCCTACAAGGTCAGTTTTTAAAGTATCTTCCTAAGACACAGAAAGAAAATTACATGTATGAAATAAGATGAAATAAGGCATCTTTCTTTTTGTTTTCTGTATTTAACCTTTTTAATACAACACTTTATATTCCTTATGCCTGTAATTCTCATATAGTTTTTGAACTTAAAAATATATAGGAACAGTAAGTTTTGCAACAGAACCATGCAGATTTTTTTTTTAATTTTTTTTATCATTTGTAAATGTAATTCCCTTCAAAAAATCTTTGAATGTATTTTCATTGTTTCAATAAAAAGGCACAACAAGAAGTCTTGCTTTTCCCTCATTATGTTTCATTTGTCTGTTCTCCATTTTTCGTTTGTCTCTTCTCCTACTTTAACTTATGTTAGGTAAACATATTTAAACATTCATCCTTCCATTCTTAGTGAGTTTACAGGAATAATTACAATTAACCCCAAGATGTTGTCTCAGCTAAGCTAGAGAATATTGACCAAATTCTTGACTATCAGCATTAAATGTAATCAAAATATTATCAAAAGTTCATTAAATATCTGAAGTTGTAATTGTGGGTGCACAGTGTTCCTTTAAGATTGAATGTAGAACTTGCTAGAAGTTCCTTGTTGGATCTCTTCTTACTGCCTTAAGTGCTGTATCTAACACAAACTGACTATCACAGATACAAATTTCATATTTTCATTTGAAGTTTTCCATACTTGACAGTCTCATCTCTCTTACCAATTGCCATAGGCTACCACATTCTGTAGTAATTTTCATGATAACAAAAGAAAAAGGAAAAGAGAAACAGAGCGTAACAAGCACACAACTTGATTTAGATGCTTTTTCCAATTTTCAAAACCACAGTGTTGTTACCACTGCTTTGCAATTGCAAACAGCTTTTTCACTAGCTCTTTTTTAGAGTTTTGTTGTCTGTTCAAAGATATTCATCTCAATAATTAGAGATTCAATCAAACACTTAATGTTTGCTTTTGGTATCTTGATTACCTGAGCTCTGTTTCATATTTGTGTTGAAGCAAAACATTACACACATCTAACCATCTAGCTAGTTTCATGTTTCTAATTGTCACAGTTGTCCCATGCACTTTTATAAGCTATGTTGTAACTAGCACCATTTTTATGTGGTAAGCATTTTTTAAAAGAATTATGTCAGATACAAGATGAAATATCTTATTATGTCTCTACATAAACTGAGCTTTGAAAGGAAATAATATGGCATCCTTTGTTCCTATAGCAGTTAACACCAGCTTTTCTTTTGGATATTTGCAATATCCCAAAAGGATTAAAATTCTTTATTCTCTGGCCAGATTTATGTCTTTGTCTTTGTACACCAATAATCCTTTCAGGGTAGACTCCAATAAAACACATCTGTTACATTTATATTCTCACATTAGTCCAATTCTCTGCTCTGAATCATTGTGTTTTGATGCAATGGGCTATTAAGCAATTTCTGTGTTTTCCAGTAAAGGAAGCTATATATCACTGAATGATTAAGTAAGCCATTTATAGATGGCATTAATAACAGCACTAGTACTTTGTCCTAGGGCCTGTATTGACCTTGTACCTTGCTTAAATTCTTCCTCGGTTGAAATAACTGATGCACATTGCTTTGATGCACATATCTAGCTTCACAATAAACACAGCACTGGCAAACTTAATACCCAGAAAATACTGTGATGTTTCAGGATGTTGGAAGCAGAGATGTGGAAGGTTGAAAAATAGGATATACACTTAAAAAAACAACACAAAAGCCAAATGTTATGATTTTCCTTTAACAGGCAGTATACTTTGTGCCTTTTGTCAAAATGTGTAACTATTTGTGGACATGGCTTTCAAGCTTCTTAAATAGGGGAGTTTATTATTATTTATGTTACAGCACTTTTTCTTGCTGATTGGATCGCAAGTTTTCTATAAAATACAGTGGTGCTTCCTATGAGAAAATATGTGATACATTTATGAATTCTATCATAGATTTCTTCCCTGACCTATTAAAAATTTAGTTCTATAAAATCAGAATGCCATGACTAAACACAGGAAAAGCAATTCACGAATATTGTATACTACATTCTGTGACCACAGATGTCAGCTAAGCCCCACACAACTGTTCGCTTACTCCCCTGTGTTGGGATGGAAGAGACAACTGGAAAGGTAGAAGTGAGAAAACTTGTGGGCTGAGACAAAGACAGTTTAACAGGTAAAGCAAAAGTTGTGTGTAAGCAAAGCAAATTAGGAATTCACTTGCTACTCTATCAGCCAGCAGATGTGGTTAGCCATTTTGAGGAAAGCAGGGCTCTATCACACATAACTATAGACAGTTTAACAGGTAAAGCAAAAGTTGTGTGTAAGCAAAGCAAATTAGGAATTCACTTGCTACTCTATCAGCCAGCAGATGTGGTTAGCCATTTTGAGGAAAGCAGGGCTCTATCACACATAACTATAGACAGTTTAACAGGTAAAGGTAGTGTGTANAGCTAAGCCCCACACAACTGTTCGCTTACTCCCCTGTGTTGGGATGGAAGAGACAACTGGAAAGGTAGAAGTGAGAAAACTTGTGGGCTGAGACAAAGACAGTTTAACAGGTAAAGCAAAAGTTGTGTGTAAGCAAAGCAAATTAGGAATTCACTTGCTACTCTATCAGCCAGCAGATGTGGTTAGCCATTTTGAGGAAAGCAGGGCTCTATCACACATAACTATAGACAGTTTAACAGGTAAAGCAAAAGTTGTGTGTAAGCAAAGCAAATTAGGAATTCACTTGCTACTCTATCAGCCTGCAGATGTGGTTAGCCATTTTGAGGAAAGCAGGGCTCTATCACGCATAACTATTACCTGAGAGTACAAACACAGACGCTTCCTCTTTCCTCCTCAGATTTTATTGCAGAGTCTGAAGCCACACAGTATGAAATATCCCTTTGGAAAGTTGGTGTCTGCTCTCCTGGCTGTGTCCCCTCCCAGCCTCTTCCTCACCCCCATCTGGTTTGCAGGCCCCATAACATGAGAAATAGAAAGCCTGGACACTGTCAATACTGTTCAGCAATAGCTAAAACCACTGTGCTACTAACACTGTTTTGGTCACAAATCTAAAATATAGCACCATATGACCTACTGTGAAGAAAATTAACTCCATCCCAGGAAAAGAATGCTGAGTTATGAGAAAGAAAAATCTGTTTCTGGAAAACATGATGTACTACTTACAATGCTCTCCTCTTCAGTTTCATTAGCTGCTGAATTAAAATCACCTTTAAAGCCCAATCATCACATAGATGCAGGAAAGATGACTGTAAGCATTTTCTATGGACATCAAACGGAACTTGGAACTGCATATATGGCCACATATATAAGCAAAGAAAATTATATTACAACAATTCAAGGTTGAATTTTGCTGCAATTACTGTACATATAGGACTTATATAAGGCTAAATGCTTTACATATGGGTAACGACTCAGTGGATGACCTACAGAACTTACAACTGAATCTTAGACATTGCACTGTGAACAAGAGCAGCAAATAGTAGACAGAGAATAATATAAAACTTTAAAAGCTCTGTGCATTCACTAGAAAAAAATTGTTATACTGATATTTCCTTCCTCATCACCTGCCTTTCTTTAGAAGTGAGTAAATTACAGGTATTTGTGTGTCTTTCTTCTAGACAGAAAATAGGATCTTTAACAAAACAAAACAAAATATCTTTCATGAAGTGTGCCTATTACTGCTCCAGAAATAGCACCAACTGACCAAAACACCCAAAGTTACATTTTTAAACTGAAAATTATTTCATTGGCATAATTTCCAGGATAAAGGTTTCAAATGAAACTCATTCAGCTTTGAATCATCCCTTCCTTACATAAAATCTCTGCACAGGGAAAGCTCTCAATGGCAATTCTTTCTGATCATAGTCTTGGGGCAGTCATCATTTGATTGCTCAGAGAAAATGAACACACTTGAACTGGTACCTTCTGGTGAATCATATTGAACCATGCTAAAACCAGAAATCGTGAATTTAAAGCATTCCACCATTGGTCATTTGCCAGTGGAATTGCTTCCTGTGTGTTCTGCAGACCCACGTTAAGGTGGCAAAAGCAGCTGACAATACTTTTCATTATTTGTCCTGTATTCATTCTAACACACCATCTTTGTACTAACTCAGTAGTCAGCATTCAGACATAATTGAAAGCAGGAAGAAGGATGTCAAAGAACAGGGTAACTCCATTGTCATTTCCAAGTGAAACTTTTTTCTATGTTGCATTCAAAAGTTTGTTTTATCTCAGTCGTCGCACCATTTTCACTAATAGCAGAATACTTAGAATCCTATTATATGAAGTATTTATCCCAAATAAGCACAAACCAACAATTAATAAGCATGATAATTATTTGTAAAGGTATGTACTACTTAATCCTATTCCAAATAATATAAGTTTAAAGGTAGAAGGAGAGACCAGGCTGTCTCACATTGTTATTTAGCTCTATGGTGGGCAGGACTGCTGATACTGCCCAGGAACAGCTGGTTGTCTAGGGCAACAAAACAGTAGGGTTACAAAATATTTGCTGGTTTCTTGCATGCCTACCCAGATGCCAGGCTGCAGAGACGTTTGCTCGTTTGCTCAAGGCATTAGAGCAATTAGGGCTGCACAAGGTAACAGCTAAGCCTGCTTTATTTATAATGACTTCTTTGAGGGTCAATGCCAACAGTTCTTATACTAGGAATGTCCTTTCTCTATTCAGCTAGGTTCATTCTCTGCAAAATACGTGTTGCTGAATGATGATGTGTGGCTTAACANAGAAGCCGTTTGCTCGTTTGCTCAAGGCATTAGAGCAATTAGGGCTGCACAAGGTAACAACTAAGCCTGCTTTATTTATGACTTCTTTGAGGGTCAATGCCAACAGTTCTTATACTAGGAATGTCCTTTCTCTATTCAGCTAGGTTCATTCTCTGCAAAATACGTGTTGCTGAATGATGATGTGTGGCTTAACAATATGCCTACGATTAGTGGAGGCATTTGTGAAAATGTCACTTTTAATTGCACTGCAGTGAGGTTTGCTGCAAATTCCACAGACCTCAATGATGCTGAGGCACCACCAGCGCAACCCTACATAGAAAGACAGTCTGCAGCATTACTTCTGTGATGCCAGCTGCCCAGAGAAGAAACAGATTCAGAATCTGCATTTGGTGCACGTTTAAAATGGACCTGAAGTGCAAGTATAAAACACATGAGAGGGTATGCTCAGTTATCAAATCCAACCAGGTCAAAGTCTTAATCTCTATAAAAGACCAGAGCTTTATCAGGTGTTAGTTTTCACTACTAACAAGCCACCAGAATATTCTCATGGTACAAAAAATATCATCCTTGCTCACATTCAGATATCTTCATCTGTATGCATGTTTTCTGATCTCATGGGCAATCCACCTTTGGCCTGTACAAATATGTCAGATCAGTTTTGAGCTGTAAATGCTATTTCTTCAGAATGCTAATAAAGTCTCCTTCCAGAGCTGTCATGTTTGAAGACTACCCATTACAGCATTCCCATAGTGTAAAAAGGTCTTCTTTAAAATAAGCAGAAGATTATTCTGGTCAGTGCCATTTCATATACATTAGCTCTGTTCTAGGCAGGCTTTTTAATTTCAAAAGATTTACTTACTGTGATTACATTTATGTATACATACACTACAGAAAAAGAAGAGAGAAGTAAAATCAAAATAAAAGATTCATTAACCATCCCTTCTATGCTTCAGAAAAACAGTCACTTTTACATGAAGACAAAATTTTGGTCATAGTCACTTTCCATAAACACTCAGCTGTAAATATATGTACTATATGTTTACAATGTAAACATTCCCTGCTGATGAATAATACCAAACAACAGAGTACATTTTTACCTAAAACCCCTTTAGACACTTGCACAGTGTTTCAAAAATGTTGCAAGCCTACTACTGAAACATAAGATGCAGCATTACAAAAAGAAGTCACTAGTGTTCAAAGCTTTATATTTCAAACATTTTTAAAACAAAGCAGCAATAAAAGAAAGAAAGCACATCATTTGCTTGAAATCAGAGCCTTCATAAAATACCCCAAGGCTATACTTTGCTTCCATTTAGTGTTTGCCCTCTTGGAATCATACATAAATAGTTTTTATGTTCTTCATGCATAGAAAATCTGTCTAATGATTTTCTTACCATGTTCTATATAGATAAAAGTACTTAATTGCTGTAACATTAACTTCACAAGTCTGTCATTCATGACTAGCAGTTAGCTGTTTCAAAAGCTGTACTATTACATGCAAAGTGAAAATGAAAGCAATATAATAAAAATGACATTGTTAAGGAAATGCTTCTTTGTAAGCTGTTTATTATATGCTAATAAAATTACTGAGAAAAAATGCATTGCTGCAGTATATGAATTTGTAGATATGATTTTTTTATGTAGGACCAAGAAAGGAAAATACAATTATAACCAATGATACTGAATTTTCCTCAGTTATACTTGGTGTATTCCTGGGTATATACTTCTTGTTGTTTTGTCTTCTGAAATGTGTGAAAACAGCAGGTAAAAATGCATGTATAAAGTATCCATAAAGGATGAACAAGGATAAAAAGCCTATGATTGAAAGTCCCTATTCTTACAGTGGAACTACATCACCTCTAGAAATCAAAGAAGTTTTCCAACTTATCTACAGAAAATAAACCCCAGTTTCTTTCATTGAAAGTGAACTATATGAAATATCCATACACCAGAAAACCATGGAAATATTCACAAACAGCAAACTTGGAATAGAGAGAGTTGTTTTATTGCTCCAGAGTTTCGTGTTATGTTACCTCCACTTACACATAATAAGCATGCCAATGTGTTTTCTTACATGCAAGAGAAAGAAACAATAATTAAGTGTTCACTGAGCTACAGAGATTAAACATAGCGTGGAAGTCAAGACTTCTCAAAAATGTCTCATGCTTCCAACTACTGAGCCCAGAACTCCTGTGGCCTCATTTATTCCTGTAAAGGCAGGGCAATGCTGGGAATTTCACAAAATATTTTTAACACTCCGTTTATATCAAGAATAAAGATAGAGAAGAGGGAGGAATTAAAACTGTGCCCAAAATATTACGCCGAGAAGTTGCTCCTGTTCAACTTTGTGCATGTCATGAATGGGCTTTGCATTATCACTCTGTTTAGTATTATATATGTGAGCATGTTTCACTTCATCAATACAATGGGAATAATTAACTCCTTTATTACTGAAGAAATTAAAATCTTGTTCTGTACACTCAAAGTAACTAATTGTTGCTCAGAAACTGTGTAATTCAATATACTGCTATTATTTTCATTGTTCATAATTTGGCTAATTCAGCCCACCAACAAACTCCAGTTAAAAGGCTAAAAAGGTGGTTCACAATGGTGGGGAAGAAGGTAGAGGGGAGAGAGAGTAAGAAAGGTCCACCAACAAATGACTTAATAAAATAGATATTTAGTATAATAAGAGCAATATAGGTAAATTTAAATATATTTAACATATTTATTATATAGGAATATAAGTATATATATGAATATAAATAAAAAGAGGAATATAGATAGTAAATCTTTTGTCCTTTTAGATACTGATATGTTCTTACAGTCACCAGATGGATTTTCCTGTCATGCTTCACACGTCAGTTCCATGGAAAGAGGTTAATTGTATTAATGCTATAACTGTGATGTGGATCATTGACTTCTTAGTGTGCAATGGTCTTCTAGATTGGGTCACTACATTCCATTCCTTGATCCACACACAGTTTACCTTTCCCAAAGATTGTGTGCAAGAAGGAAAGTCTGAGGTACAATAAATGAGCCTCACATCAGTTCCTAGGAAGGCGAAGGAGCAAACAATCCTGGAAACTGTTTCCAAATGTATGAATGACAAGAAGGTGATTGGGAGTAGTCAGCAGGGATTTTTAAGGGGGAAAACATGTTTAACCAAATTTACATACTTCCACAATGAGGGGTAGATCTTGGTGGATGAGGGAAGCTACCTCAACATTAGGAAGGTTTTTAACACTGTCTCCTGTAAAATCCTCATAGATAAGCTGAAAAAGTAAAGGTTAGGAAAGTAGTCGAGAGGTGAATTGAAAACTGATGAACAGCTAGCCTCTCAGAGTTGAAATCAGCAGCAGAAATTCCAGTTTCATTAATGACCTCAGTGCTGGGGCAATGTGCATGCTTAGATGACAAAAACTGTGAAGAGTGGCTGATACACCAGGGGGTTGTGCTGCCATTCAAAGATAGCTAGACAGGCTGGATGATTGGGTGGAGAGGAATCTCATGTAGTTTAATAAAGAGAAATACAAATTCTTGCACTGGGAGGAATAATCCCAGGCACTCATTCTTACTGGGGACCAGCCAGTTCGGGACCAGCTTTGCTTTCCTTTCTCTGAAGAGAAGAACCTGGGTGTCCTTGTAAGCAACAAGCAGATGATGAGCCAGACATGCGCACTCACAACAACGGCAGCCAACAACTTCTTATGTTGCATTAGCAAGAACGTTGCCATCAGGTCAGGAGAGGTGATCCTTTCCCTCTCTTCAGCACTAGTAAGGCCACACATGCTGGTGAGAGTCTAATGAAGGGTCATGAAGACCATTAAGGGGCTGGAGCATTTGTCATATGATGACAGACTGAGAGAGCTGGGACTGTTCAGCCTGAAGAAGAGCCTGACTGGGGAGGAGTTTATCCATATGTATATATACTTGATAAAAGGGAATGAAGAGGAGGTAGTTAGCCTCTTCTCTGTGGTTCTCACCAACATGACAAGATGGCACATAATTTAAAAAAGGGGATTCCATCTAAACACAAGAAAACACTTATATACTGTCTAACAGTGGAACAGTTTGCTGAGATAAGCTGTGAGGAGATATCTGAGGAGATATTCAAACCTAGCTGGACACTGTTCCAGGCAACCTTCTTCATCTGACCCTGCCTGAGCAGGTGTATTGGAATAACAGATCTCAAGAGATCCCTGCCAACCTCAGCTGTTCCATAATCAAAACTTTGCAATGGCTTATCTTTTGGGTTGTAAATTTCTTACTGAAAGTTCATAACTTCCAGAAAATTAATAATGTGTCCACTTGTCTCAACTAAAAAGTGCAAAAAATAATAAAATAATCAATAGATTTTCATATTCCTAAGAATGCATGAATAGTTTAAAAAAATTCAGTGCAAACATTCTCAAATTAAAATGCAAACATTTGTGCTTGAGTAAAACTGTGCTGTAATAAGACTATTTTGTGATATGCTTCTTGTAAAAGAATTCATTTATTATTCATTCCAGCAAAGTTAAGTGCAACTAATTTATTTGCTAAGCCTATCTATGTAACAAATACTTGACTTAACATAAGTTAATAAATGTGTAAATGGAGTTGCCAAAGCTGGGGATAGGGGGGTGGGGGGTGGGACAGGGAGGAAGGTGAATTAACAACACTTCATCTTCTTTGGTATATTGTAAATATGCTCACTTTTGTGGATTGGATAGTTCATTAGTTTTCTGTCCAATAGTAACTAGTCCTTGTTTGCTGGTCTTACGAGTGCACCCAGACATATGCACAATGGGATTGACCAAATCAATACATTTACATGTCTAGAAATGGAAAACTATTATAGAAAACGGGTTTCATTTTCCGCCCTGTATGAATTACAGAAATATCTTTATTTGACAACTGATCTGTCATAATAAATCAAAATGCTACCAGGTCTTTGATTACATAAACTTAAGCATTCTTATGACCATCAGAAATCTAGCTTCATTGTTTGATTTACAGCTAGATAAATGACCATGTTACTAATTCACTTTCAAAGGAGACCTGGGAAGATGAGTTAAGCAAAAAAAATGTTCAAGATTCATACAATGTACAGCAAATAAGTAAAGCCACATAGTGAATAATAGTGATTGATGTAAATATTGAACATCCTTCTCATGATGCAGGAGTTTAGCAAAAAATACAGTATCTGACAGTGTAATTAAGACACCAAGATCATTACAATGTTGTTATAGAAGCTGTTCACTAACATTTTATTGGTAAGTACTTGGATTTGCAATATTAATAGCCTTCCTTTTTCAAGTGTTACTTTTTCAAATTAAAGTTCAAGTGTATCATATTAAAAGCTGCATTACTTTATGTGTTAGCTTTTAAACAACATGTTCTCTTGTAAAGCTTGTGCAGTGAGAACTGAGTCTTTATTTAGAACTAAAGTAGGTTCTGCTTTGAGCTCTGGAAAACCTGGGTCCCTGTTTGCCAGAAATAGCAGCTATTTCATAAGCATTGCATGTACACATTCAACAACCAGTTTGTTTTTTCCTCTATGCATAATGCAGGTGGTAAACTTAACAAGCAGCTGGAAGACAACTTGTTAATTATCAATAGCTAGTCACAGCCTGGCACAGAGAATGGGTGACTATTCTTTCTCAGAAACCATGCTTTCTCTCTGGGCCTGGGAAGAAACTGCTTCAGCATGAATATTTCACATTAATAAGGCATTGTAAGTTTAAGAAAAAAACAGAGACATAATGGCACACAGCATCACATTGTCTTTAGTCTGTAATGAATTTCTATTTTTGGTGTATAATACTTGAAGTTTCATTCTGTCTTTGTTTGAAGACTCGTAGCCAAGATTACATCTGGCACACAGAAACATTATTCCTTTATATTCCTCTTTAATTATATGTTCTACGATTGCCAGTGTAATCATTATATAACCAAAAGGAAAGTTCACTGCATCTCATTATACTGAAAAATAAAAATTCTAAAAAACACATACTATTTTGTGTTATTGGATCATTACTGCAGTATATGTTGAACTCATGATCATTGCCTGTTCAGCAGTGAGATTAGACCACTACGTGGTCTTCCACTGGTTGAAGGAGGTGATCCTGCCCCTCCACTCTGCTCTTGTGAGACCTCACTTGGAGTCTTGTGTGCAGTTCTGGTGTCCTCAACATAAAAAGGACATGGAGCTGTTGGAACAAGTCCAGAGGAGGGCCACGAGGATGATCAGGGGAATGAAGCACTTCCCATATGAAGACAGGCTGAGAAAGTTGGGGCTGTTCAGCCTGGAGAAGAGCATGGTGACCTCATAGCAGTCTTCCAGTATCTGAAGGGGGCCTACAGGGATGCTGGGGAGGCACTTTTCATTAGGGACTGTAGTGACAGTACAAGGGGTAACGGGTTCAAACTTAAATAGGAGAGGTTTAGATTGGATCTAAGGAAGAAATTCTTTCCTGTTAGGGTGGTGAGGCACTGGAACAGGGTGCCCAATGAAGTTGTGAGCGCTCCATTCCTGGCAGTGTTCAAGACCAGGTTAGACAAAGCATTGGGTGGTATGGTTTAGTGTGAGGTGCCCCTGCTTATGGCAGGGAGGTTGGAACTAGATGATCTTAACGTCCTTTCCAACACTAACTATTCTATGATTCTATGACTATCAAAGGCAGGCTTCTTGAAGGATTGCATTACACCAAATTTTAATTCTACTCAAAGCTGTCCAAAAGCAACTGTTTTCTATTTGTAGTAAAATACTTTTTTTATGTAGTATACTATGACAAAGTATATTTCCTAAAAACTGATTATCACAAACATCATTAAATGGTTTACCAGTGACTAACAAATCAAATAAAGGAAAAAGAAACTATTTTAATGATGTGTTTCCACTGCACTGTCTTTGTCAAATTCAAGAGATTCTGGAATTACAAACATTAACAGGTTTGTTGACAAAGATTTTTGACACAGGGGACATAATTATGTTCGCCCTTGAACTTGCTAGAGGCTGATCAATGCAACAGATTAAGGACTTTTAAAAGGAAGGATCTTGTCTTTACTAATTAGATATAATGCTGTAGAATTGTCAGTATCCCATTCCATGTTTGCTTAGTCAAGTCACATTTCATACAGACCCTTTCTAACACAAAGTGTCTTAAAAATTAATTATTAGTCTTGCATGTGCCCAGTATCCTAAGGAAAGTGAATTTGCTTTCTAAGACTTTTGAATGCTGACTTTTTTGCATCAGAGAAGTAATTCTTTAAGTGAGCATACACAACACACATACAAAGCCAGTAATGGCAAAAAGGTTCATTCAGAAGAATCAGCTACACTAGACACTTTGTTTTCAAAACAGATCTAAGAAGAAATAGAGAAGAGAGGGTGGAGATGCAGGAACAACAGAAATCAGAAAGCATAGCAGTCTGTTTCCTGTTGCAGCATCCTTGTTTCTTAAAATAAACCTAAATATTCATATAGTTAGACAGACCAAGTCTATCTTGTAACATAGTCATCAGGCCACTTAGCAAATGTTTGGGATGTCTGATTAAATTTCTGAGAGGTAACTTTTCTTGAACCAACTCTCTCCTCACATGAAAGTCTGTCCTATGAAAAATGCTTCTGGCCAAATGGTTGCAAAAGTATTTGTCAAAATATTTGGCATAGTCCCAAGGGAAAAAATAAAAAACAAACAACAAACCCACAAAATAAAACACCCAAAACAAACAAACAAACAAAAAAAACCCAAACAAAACAAAATCAGAATTTATTTAAATGGCATTTTCCTATCAAAACCAGAAGTGATGAGAATTTGCAATCAATGGCCATAGAGACCAGTTGAAAAAACAAATTAAATATAAGGCACCATATATATGGAAATTATTAATCCTTGACATATTACAAGCAAAGCAAGGGGGTCCATTCATTGCTAAACTGATTTAGGCCATCTGATGTGACTTCAGACTAATGCTAGTACAGCACTAGGCAATTAGGCTGCACCACTGAATTCTGTCTACACAGTACTCTGTAGGCCAAAATGATCAAGGTTATGAAAATAAGAAGCAAGTGATGCTTTTATCATCATCAGTTCCCTGATACAAACCAAATACATAACTTGATTACTATATATGCACAGCCATTGTGAATATGTCAAAACTAATAAAACGCTTAAAACTGTAAACCTAACAAACACTGAATCAGATGACAATATCAAGTTTCCTGGAAGCTGAAAGCTCCAACAGAATATGCTCAGAAGGTGTATGTTCCCTTAATAGAGAAATAATCTACCTGTCCCCAAAACTAATCCTCTCTCAAACTTGAGACATTTGGTTTGAAGCTCTTCCTTTTTTTAAGGACATACAGATTTGAGGATCTCAACTCATCTTGAGCAGCATTTCATAAAGTGCACCAAAACTGACAAGAAAAATCTCTCTTCATAGCAAAGAATCCAGCCAAGATAAGCAGAACTCAGAAGATCATCATAAAATTTAAAAAAAAAAAAAAAAAAAAAAAAAATTTGGAAGGAAAAATAAAAAAAAAAAAATAAATAAAAAAAAAAAAAAAAAAAAAAAAAAACCCCCTACAAAAAAAAAAAACAAACAAAAAAAAAAAAAAAAAAAAAAAAAAATAAAAAAAATAAAAAAAAAAAAAAAAAAAAAAAAAAAAAAAAAAAAAAAAAGAAATTTGGAAGGCAAATATTGATCACAAGATTCATTGAGCATTAAAGAAAACAAGAGAAAAAACCAACCAACCAACCAGATCTTTCCAAGTGTTCCAACAGCATTATTTGTTGTATATTCATGTAGAAGCTGAAGAATCAAAACCACCCAAGACACCATACAAGTGCCATTAACTTTCCGTTCTCCTGGGTGCCTTAGTGATTTTGAAATTCTTCCTTGTAGATAATTAATCACTTTATATTGGCATTCCGTAGTACTTCACACTGATGATTTTTTAAGCTTTTTTGTGTGTGTCAGCTGCACATAGTCAGAAGAAATGATTATCCAGCTTACTTATTACTTCAGCACACAAGCAATTTGCAATTAGAGCATCATACTTGTTTGTTTGTTTGTTTTGTTTTTTGTTTTGCATGTGATTCTGTCACACTGTCAGATAAATATTTTGTGGTAAAAATAATGGAAACAGAAAATTTTGCCTAACACAGTATAGCATAAAGTTATCCACTCTCTTTAGCCTCCAACGTGAATATTATTACTGTGACTGTGATTGAAATAACTTTTCAAACATACTTTTGCTTCCTTCAGTGAATTGGCTTTGTTTTGCATATTGTATAAATATTTTGCTGAAAATAGAACTCTAAAAGTTTTTTCACATCAGTATTGCATCTAAGTAGGTGTCACTTACTAAGGACATAATACAGTACTTCAGATTATGTTTAAAGAATAAGTACAAAAATACAAGTAACTGGTATATATGTTGATAAATGCATATCTTCTAGATATAGCTCTCAGGAAAGAGTAACTACTAGTATCATATATTAAATTTTGCTAAAAATCTTAAGAATCAGAGACTATAATTATATGTCCTTTATCTTGTCCTTAATTTTAATCTTTCCTTTGATCTATTACCATTGCCCATAGGATTTTGTCCAAATTTTTTCTATTTTGCACTGAAATGTGTCTGAATTCAGACCTTTTTTTTTTTTTTTTTTTTTTCCCTCTGGAGGAACCCCAAACTTTCCTTTCTTTCAAAATTTTGTATCATCATCTCTCTGACTCTCTCTAAACATCAAAAGTCAGAATCAAATGATACTAAGCATCTTTTGCTGTGAGAACCATACTGGACCTCCTCTGCACCTACAAAACAGAGACTGTTCTGTGAAAACAGCTCAACTTTTCTATACGCCAAACTTTCCAAGAATTTTTCTAAACTGTCTTAAGCATGAGTTGTTCTGATAAAAGCAAAACATCTCTACAGAAGCACAAAACAGTAAAAATTTTAACAGAGACAACCTATGCGGCAGTGTTGAGTAAAAAGACAATGGTGCAGAGGGAGGAGGTAGCTGTTGGGGCTTTTTCAGTTGTTTTGAAACAAAGATCTTTTCTGGATTTAATCTTTCATGCAATTATTAAAATTGTATTCATAGTCACAAGACATGTAATCAGTTTTGTTTTCTAAGTAAATTAATTTTTAGAGCTCATGTTTAACTACGGAGTATGAAAGAATCAAAAGAATGAAATCTGACAACTCTCCAAAAATTATTTTTGATATTCTCCTTTTTGCTCTGATAAATAGTCCCAGATGATATTTGATTGACAATTGCAAGTCTGCACATCTGGGCTTCCATTCACTGTAGCATTTGGAATTAGAATTTTACTTAGTGATGACAAGATTGGATTCTATAATTCTTCAAATGGAAACACTATTTGCAGTCTTGTATAACATACTGGTGATGAACATAGGCTCAAAATCCCATTACTCGCAGTTTCTGGGTCACATCCAATCAGACTTCAACAGATATACATGCTTAAATGTCTTTTTTTTAAAAAAAAAAAAAAAATCTCCTGCTAATAATCACTTGCTTCCATGGGGAAAAAACAAACAAACTTTCAGAAAAGCTGTGAGCAGCATACCCATGAGATACACAAAATGTTCTAAATGAAAAGGTTTGCAGCTGTGAAAGCAGTAGTAGGTACAAGCCTTTCTTTTCAATATAATCACTTTGATGTTAATTTTAGTGCTTGCACTGTCTTTGATACTGTCTCCCCATAGACATCTTTAAATTGCCTAGCAGTCCTCAGTGATTAATTGCCTTTTCTGAAAATGCTGCATCACCTGAAGACAACACATGCTTAACACAAAGAGAGTACAGGATGATTTCAAAGGCAATGTTTTGAACATGGCAATACTGCAATGATGACTCACAAGATAGTGTAGGCAGTTCAATGCCAGCCCACAAGTTTTTTGAACCAGCTCCTGAATCTTAACAGTTGACTAAAAATTTATAATAGTCTGTTTTATACAGTAGACATGCTGTTTGGAAAAAAATCCCTGTATTTCATGACACAATCATCCTCTCTGGTACAGAGAATTTATCCAATATTAGACTCTAATTATTATTTGTAACCTGTGTTTAAGGAACTAATGAAGGTTGGTTACTGTAGATGAGTTAGTGGTAACTAATTGTTACACTTAACGTACTACAACTTAGCATTTGCATAACATGAAATCTGCTATCTAAATCTGGTATCTAAAGCAATCTGCCTTGTTTAAGAATATGACAGAGTCAGAGCTTCAGTTTCAAATCAATGGAGTTATTCAGTATAGGAAGTATAAACTGGGAGGAAAGAGATAGTATATTCCTGGAAAACAAACCATGATCAATAACAAAATAACATTTTTTGGAGATCTTAGTGACTGATCCAACCTGTATTACAGTAGTACATTTAAAGCTCCAACTGCATGCATGTTTTTCCTTGACTCTACTTAAGACTACTTTCTTACCTGTAGTTAAGAAAATTATTTTTTTTTAGCTGCTTTCCAAATATTTCCCTGCCAAAGCCATAAAAATATTTTCAAGGCCCTTGCATATACTTTGGCAGACATACATTCAGTGGCAGAGACACCTCAAGACAGCTGCTTTTATAACTTACTGTATTTATTTTAAATTCATACTTTCATTGTTGTAGGGCTGTCCAACTGGGGCCTACTCGATCAACAAAAAAACATTTCCAGCACCAATTTTATGATGACAGATTTTAATGTGTCTACATTCCTGCTTAGTATGTAGTTGTGACATTCCTGGGAGAAGTTGGAATCTGATTGCTTATTTCTTTCATTCAGCAGCAGTTACTGTATTCCACTAACAATGTAATGTTTCTTTAGTTTCCTTCTTTTGTTCTGAAGAACATGCATGTACATTAAATACATCTGTGTACATCGGTCACCAATGCAAATGCTGCCTGATATGTGTTCACATTCACAAAGATAAGAGGCATGTATTGGCTTTAATGCTTCTAGTTCTTACTGCTGCAAAAAGTCTGATCTCCATTTAGTACATTGTGTATTTTGACTTAAGTTATTTACTGTTTAAAGTAAGCTTTACACAATGTATTTGTTTATAGCTTAATAGAACAGTACAATGATTTTTCTTCCATCTTAATCACTCCTGTATACATCAATAACTAAAAATTAACAATCGGAATGCCTAGTGTCTAATTGTTGGATAACAGTGTTCATGGAATAATTTTAAATAGCAAACATTGTCACTTTTAAAGTGCACCTTTTCTACATGCCCAATGTCAGTTAGAATTTTTTTATAAAGTGCAGTCAGTGTGAGTTATAATTACCATTGCTAATATATTTGGGTTTTGCTACTTTTGAACTTTGTTTTCCAATTATCTTATGCATCTCACCAGGAGAAGGGAGAGGTGGTGAGCAAGCAGCTGTGCAGTACTTGGTTGCCAGTTGAAGTTAAACCATTACACACACAGAGGAAAGAACACATGGACAGACTTGTCTAGGAATTTAACACAGGTGATTACATACTTGCTATGCTGTAGTGTTAGGCTAGCTGCAAAATAGCTCTTGTTCCATGAGAGATAAAGTTCTAATTTGCAAATGAGATTTCTGATTAAAATATTAGAACATATTCAAGAGCTAAGTGTCAGCAAACTTTAAGCTAATGTTTCTCTATACTATGATATTTTTCTTCTTGATTAGGCTGGATCATTAAAGAGTGTTTTATAAAACCGCATTATTGATGCACTGTTATTATTCATAGACTTAAGCCTACAGTTTTTGTAAAGTCAAAAGTATTATTAAAACCACTATAAGACAAATGTTCAATGAATAAGCTTCATATACATGGAATTGCATTCCTTAATTCTGTTGAAGTCAGTGTATATGTCCTTGGGACAGAGACTTGAGTCACACCTCACTGTAGCATCACTATGACATAATTTAGCCAAGTTTGTCTCCAGGTCTGTTCGACTAAAGAGACACAATTAGAAAGAGCAAACAAGATAAGCTGTAACACAAGCTTTGTTCTCTCTCTTACCTATTTTCTGTTACCTTGTCTCTACTAAAACATGGGCTTGAATTCAATAGAAAATGTGTAAACATTTTTGCCATGCCACAGGCTACTTATTATTTTCATTCTGGCTTGAATAGACTATCATATGCCATAGGTTATATGTCATTTAATTTAGACTTGAACATTTTTGTTGGATGCAAATTTTCACTTCATTATTCTAGCAGCTCAAGTCAATGATTAGATGGTTCCTCCTATCTGGAGCTGTGACCTCAGTTTTCAAGCAGTAAGAAAAGACTGTTGAATTTTCTGTTTTCTCTTACTGATGTGAAAAGCAGGCTAATTTCTCTTAACATTACTCTGACACTTCAGATTCAGTGCAGAGCACAATGTTAAAAAAAAAAAAGCCAAA
>NDXB01006338.1:18481-28510 GCA_002631895.1 Agapornis roseicollis | reverse complement strand
GAATCAGGGCAAAGCACAATATTAAAAAAAAAAAAAAAAAAGGCAGAAACAAACAAAAAAATCCACACAATTTAGGAATGTAGACCAAAATTCCAAATTCCATAATCAGATAGGTGCATTTCAGGGGAAAGTTGCTTTACACTGCTATTTCCCCTCACTCTACTTTTAGCAGTGGGTTATACGCTCTATCTTCATTCGTAAAAAGTATGATTATTGATGACATTTACATGTTTTCACCAGTTATGCTATATTTCCTGAGCTGTGCGTTATTTGTAACAGATTCTGTTTTTTGGTTTTGATTATCCTTTGCATGGACTAAAACACCTTAATATGAATTTCAAGCATCAACCTGCCCTCCTCTTCTGTGTTGTCCTATATGTCATGCCAGTAATAGTGAAGAGTTTGGCCATGATTTAGACTGAATTTTATGTTGGTAAAATATGTTTGGAAGAGATAGATACCATTTAAGCATTTGTACCCAGCTACTCTGTGTTGAAGGACATTAAATGCTGTCTAATTCTTTATTCTGTCCCATGTATTCTAATATCTTGTGTCAAAGATGATTGACGTACAGGAATAAATGACCTCTCATTGTCTCATCAATGTACATTTCAAATGAAGAATCTTTATTTCACATTTAACATATGGTTATGTGATATCATGCAGAGTTTCACCAGGTTTATGCATGCATGTAACAACTACAGCATCAAAAATTCACGTGACAGGAGAAGGTGGGCACTGAAATGCTTTCACATCCCATCATCTGGTCCATGTTCCAATAACTGGGATTCCAGAATTTTTAAGTGGAGAGTGGCCTTTACATACAGATTTAGAGAGACAGCTACAACATGTTTGCTTCTTTTAAGAAAGGGATTACCTGAGTTTTTATTTCAATCAGGCATAGCTGCTGCTTCACAAAATATTTACAAGACTAGGCATACTGTTCTTAAAGTGCACCCGTCTTTGTTATATTCTACTGTTTTATAGTTTGTGTCATGCACACCTGTGATGCATGTACATAATATTTTATGTAATATCAATGCCAAGGTTCAAGAATCACAAATGCAAATAAAGGCATGCTCTTGCAAGGAAAAAAAAACGCCTAATCATACAAGTTCCATAGAGCAAATGCCATTAACACTGATACAAATGAGCTACCGGCTCACCAGAGAGTTTGGTGTGCTAAAAAGATATGTCACAAATTTAAAAAATAATTGGGTGAGTGGTATAGGTGCTAAATAAGTACTTTTCTTAAAATTAATATCTGTGGAATTTTTTTTTCCCTCAGATTTTTTTTCATTCTCCAGATACAAGGCCATGTTCTTAATGAAGGTTTTAGTTCACTATACCACAAAAATCATGTCTCCTTCTCTTTTTTCAAGATATGAATATTCCAAAATTCTTTTCTCTGATATAAAATACACATTCCAAGGCTCCTGATAAATGCAAAGTCAAAATGACTCATTTACAAAACAGAACAGCAAAAACAACCCACACAGTTGTTTTATGAGAAGGATAAAATATGCCTTCAATAATGAACAATTATTTTTCTACTACCAGCATCCTTTCTGAGAAATGCATTTTTAAGTGCTCCCAAGGGAGAATACTAGACTACTTAGCTTCTGTTTAGAGAAATTAAAAATAAAGCACAGGCTGCAAGATAAACAATTGTCATTTAATTCTCTCCACAATTTCAAATATATTGCCCGGTCACAACGTCAGTGTTTCTGAAAGCCCCATGAGGCAGATACGTGATGCACAACACTTCCCTAGCATGAGCAGGCAGTCAGCCGAGGCAGGGAACAATGGCTCTCTGTAGGCTTTCATGCTTCAGTTCAGGTGTCTCAGGAAGAGTCTGCGAGTAACTTCTGCTTGCTGTTTCAACCAGAAGAATAGGCTGAGCCAATACAGCGATTCAATAAGTCAGCATTTCATACTTGACGCAGCTATAGCAGCTATGTTTTCTCCCACCTTCTCCCAGAACTTGTCTTACATCAGCATGAGGGCAAAGAGGATTGGAAGATGAAGTATTTCAAAAGTTAGGTAAGCAATCAGGTAATGCTCTGAGTTTTCATTTGTATTTTACTCTCAGCATGAGACTGATTCATGTCTAACTATTATTATTATATATATGACAAATGAACATGTATGGGAAGTCTTCTAAAGGAGTTGCAGTTAGCTCAAATTAAAAGTGAGACAGGAATCGTTGTGTTTAGATCTCGTGAACACCTATGAACAAAGCAGAGTAGACAATTAAGGCACAGTTGTTTTCTTCCTCAGCCCCCATTAGCAGAAGCAGTAAAACAGCCACCCGCACATGATTTGTGGTTTTTATCCCCCAGTTTCCTCAGTCTGAAGAGTCTTTTTAATCCCTTTTTATTTTGATTCTTAATACATTGTTTGTCTTTTCTACTACACCACCTTAACGGCCTGACAGCAGTTTGCCCTGTCTCTGCTACTTTTGATTAGTCTACTTCAAGTGCATTCAGAGCCTTGAAGCTCTGAAGCTGAACACAAGGCAGGATGCTGCAGAGGTGCCATGCTAACCTCACAACAAACTTACACACCCCTTCTTCCTAGAACTGAAACAAACTATGACTTTGGCAAAACAATCTTCCTCAGTCAGAAACGCTCTTAGATTCTTTTCCCATCCCTTATAAACAGGGAGAATTTAAAAAGTGTACAGACTTTAACTAATACTGCATTGAAACTATGCCTCATCGAGGTGTAACGAGGTAATCTGCAACATTACACATGATGCTACAGTTCAAAAGTGACAGTAGTGTAGTATGATATACTGTATAATATATGAAATCTGGTTTCTAGACCATCCTCCTATCAATTAATCTACAATATTTAACCTCCAAACCACCAGGTCATTTTGAACTGTAGAATTTAGAGAAAAACAGATAGTGTCAAGATGTGTTTGAAATATGGTGCAGTTCTCATGCCACCAGACAAATGGCATGCAACAGAGATCTTGACCTATAAGGTCTTGTTTGACCGCTGATGTGCTACTTTTTATAACTTATGATATACTTCTATACAACCAGTCAAATTTATCCTAAGTGCAATGCCGGTGGCTTGCATAGCTTTGCTCCAAGGTTAAATCAGGAGCACTCTGACATTTACAGTCAGCAACACACCACAAAACAGTTGGTTAAAATGAGAAAGTGAATTTACTGTGGATGAACAGAAATGTAACAAGTAAGCACAAAGAATGCTTACAAATAACACCAGTGCAACCATCCACTGACCATGAAAGTTATTCCTGAATAATTTCTTCTTCCTAACTCATAAAAAAAAAGAAAATCTAGTTTCTTTCTTTTTTTTTTTTTCACTTTGTCACAACAGCAGCCTCTTCAACTGAGTGCACAAGCAATGTTGTTTCCTTTATAGAGCAATATATTTTTTGATCCTTATTAAAATTTTGTTACGCCTTGGATATTTAATCTCTTCATGCATATTTATCCATTTTTAAAAATCATCTAATGAAAATTGCCTCTCACCTTGATTAAAAAGACCTTTCAGTATCTAAACTTATACTAATAAATATTAATCTGCATCCCAACAGGAAATCAAAACTGTCTTCTAATGTTTGATATGGCTTTCCCCTTCTTTCTTTAATTGGTATTTTGCAGACATTCAATAATTTATTTATTTTTTTTTACAAGCAGAGTGATAGCATAGCATTCATGCAGACATCTAGACTTCTCTCTGGCACCTTACAGCCCCTTAGTTCTGTAAACAACTCAAGTCTCACTCATAACTTCTTAATTGATTTCATTTGTAGACTGTAATTGTTGTTTGCATGTTACTTCAAAAGGAAGAAGAATTTAAATGAAGTGACAGAAATAAGCTCCACACTTTGAAAGCTGAGATCCTTCCTGCTTCCTACCTAGCTTTTACTTATCCAGTTTTATCCTGTGTACTTCTTGTGAAGTACATATTGAGTTCAGAGGGAACTCAATTTTGTGTGGAATTAGATATAATCAATATAGTATAATATAATATAATATAATATAATATAATATAATATAATATAATAAAATGCAAGACTTCCCATGGGAATACTGCCACAGGTCTTGAAGGAGGAGCTGCCCACTCTAAAGGTAACCATGACAATTGGTTGATCATGTTCAAAACCAGTAAAAATGCAGCTAAACACTATTTTTCCGTATTTGCTATCTCCTTCCACCTCCTTCTCTCAGGATGTAATTTAAAATACTTAGACATTTAGAATACAATTTCAAATGCTTAAAAACATTTAAAATGTAAATTATCATCTAGAGAAAAGCAAGTATCACTTTTTCATAAGTACCCAAAGACCAGAATATAGCAGCAGTAAAAAGCAGGAGCATCAGGCAAGATAAACCATTGTCAAGAGAAAAAAAAAAAAACAGCTGGATAATTAAAGATATCTCAGGAAGAACTAATCTCTGTTGTTCTGTGCCTCTATAGCAGTTTCTAAAGACAATATTTAATAAAAATAACCTCTTGTCTGCAGCAAAAATAACACCTCCAAAACCAAAAGGGTGGATCACCACATTAACAAAACTAAGACCTTTCTTTGACATCACCTTTTCTTTTGTTAGTCATGAGAAATTAGGTATATGTAATCTGACTTCTAGACACCAATATGCATGCTAACTTGCCTCCATTTCTAGTCAATAGAGAAAAATGGGTACTTTAAATAGTACAACCTATCCAACCTAATTTAGCTATCACCTTTAAAATGAGATGAACTGAAACCTTAAAGAGCCTGGTTTTCTCCATTGTTTACAAAGGGAGTCTAGAAAACAAACTAGATATGCACATTTATATTGTAGATGACTGAAGTTAGACAAAATGTGTCAATTCCTACATAGAGCTGGCAAAAAATCTAAACAAAATCTTTTATTTTTTTCTCATTATTCCTATTTTATCCAGTGCAAACCATGATTTTCTTCTATCATATCTGTACCAAAAAAAAAAAAAAAGGATTTACTTTAAAATGTTGCTATACAAGCTTCTTTTTAATAAGGTAAAATTATTCCAGAAAAGGAATATAAAGAATGAATTACCTTGGCTTTCTTACTCCTCAGCAATACAAGCAACAGGAAAATGGGATAGGAGATTTGAAGTTTTCGAGAGCGCTTAGTCATTTGCTTCCCAGGCCATTCAGCCACTATTTAAAAGGGACAGGTGCAGACACAGAAAGAGATGAAACTTGAATCAAAGTCGTTCCAAAATGAAAGGTTGTTTGAAAAAGGGGTAAAGAAGAAATGAAGAAAAAGGGTGCAAATTCATTACTTCTGTACTACAAACTGCAACTTCCTTTCATTTAATCTTATCCAATCATGTTTTTCCTTTAGCATTGTGGGTGAGGTTTGGAAGTATATTGGTACAATACATTTTCAAAACATTCAACTTTTGGCCACTTTAACAATGTAAGTGACAACTAATCATTCTAAAGTGATCTGTATACCAGAAGAGAAGTAGTAATGAGCTACAATTCCAGGACAGAATAGAACAGAAACACAAAGAGGTAGTGGGAAATTCCAGATATTGAAGTCTTTGTGTGAGTAACACCTAACATAGGGACCTTGAAAACAAATCACTTATCTGAATGTGCATATCACTATATCATGTTTGAAATATAAACAAAAAACTTCTGTGTTTCCATCTATTCTTTACACTGCTGACATGATTTTCAATCCATTTAAAGACATGCAACAAATTCAATCCAGTGTGAAACTTCAGTTTCATTCAATCAGATTTAATTTTATTTATTTATTTATTTATTTATTGGTTATTCCTGAGTAAATGAGGGTATGGACAGTACATAGAGAAGGCAGTGAGGGTAGAAACAGAAGGGGTATTAAAGTGGCTTAAAGTGGTCCTTTTTCGCAATTTTTTGAACTGTGGAGGCAAAAAGCTAGATTGCTAGATTACTATTGTGTGATCATTTTATGGGATCTTTTATTTTGCTGAATCCCCTGACAAAATGCTCTTATATTTGTTTACTTCAGTAGCATGGTTTCTTTGACATATGGTTATACATTCTGACCATACTGTCTTCAGGCTACGTATTCATGGTGACTTTTTTCTGCCAAGCACTAAAACAAGTAAGATAATCTTCATTACTAGTACAACTTATGAACAACTTCACCAAGAGCCAGAATGGGTCCATGAATGCTTTACACAAACATTAAAGAAAGAAAAAACACACAAAAAAAAATCCCACAAACACCCCAAATGAATAATTTATCATTCTTCTCTAACTTCATAGTTATTACCCTCTTAGAATAGGTAAATATAAATGGCTAAAATTTAGCATTTGTATATTCATCTAGACACAGAAACCTAGACCTAAAACATATAGAATGAAGCTTTTGCATACTTCAGCCGGAATGCAGCCCAGATTATTAAAATCATAGAATCATCACAGGAAAATTTTGAGCATCCTATGTTCAAAGCATATGCTTGGCTTAAAAAAGCTGCTACTTTATGTGGAGAAGACAACAAAGCCATACAAGAAAATGGCATATGGCTGTAAGAGGAAGTGATAGAAAAAATGATGTAGAAAAGCTTGAAATCTGATAATGGTATCTTCCCTTGTTAAAAATTTCATGGCTTTTTTCTGCAGTACCTATCTCCAGGCTGCACAGGGAGATATAAACAATAAGCTCTAAGCTGATATTCAAAGAGATTTCTCTAGCTGCTGGTCACTTCAGGAAATGCTGCTCTCAACCTGCATGCTGTTCTCACAGTGCTTTACAGCAGAAGCTGGCAAAAAAAGTATCAGTTGTTGATGAGTTCAGAATGAATAACTCAGCTGTCAACAACTGCTATTTAGATTAAGTACACAAATAACACAATTATTGTAAAAGTACATTAACAATTATGGTACATAAACAATTACTACTGTGTGTGCATAAGCAATCATCTGTGCAAAGAATAAACAGTACCTCATCTCATAATAACAGTTTTATTGATAAAAATTGGTCTACAGGAGGCTCTGACAAAGAAAAACATTACATGAGGCAGCTTTATTCCATTTATAATGGTAGAATTTGCAATTATAGGAGGGGGTGGTGGTATTGCCTGTCATTACCAATTTCAAGCATTTCCATCAGCAAACTTGTTTTCAGTAACTTGTAAGTTTATCAAACTAACCATAACACCTTTCATATCACAACTCCATTGGGGGCTGGATTATGGAAAATACTAACCAAAATATCCTGGCCGTTTTCTAGAAAAAAGCTAAGGCTTTCTCTGAAAACTCAACAGGCTTTTTATGCTAGACTGATGCATATTGACTCTCAGGTAGCCTTTGTGTTTGAGAGGCCTATACCCTTGTTTCCCTGAAAATTTACTGGCAGAATTTATTCCCATCAATTTAGAAGTAAATTTCCCAGATGTGTAAGAGAGAGAGATTAAAATATTTTCTATCTGCAACAGTAATGATCCAGACTATGTAAATGCCTAAATTGCCATCCAATCACATGAACTAATCAAACATGGGCTGGTCAGTGGTCTCCTTTGAAGTTCAAACCTTACAGAAAGATTTGATGCTTTGAATGTGGGGAGTACAGGGTCTAGTTATTCAAGGCTTAGAATAGTAATAGGCTAAAACAAGTAGTCTGGGAAACAAGGAAAAGGAAAAGAAACTAAGTCTGTCATGCATATGTTGGCTCTAGGACTGGGGAATAAAATCAGATCTGAGATACTAAAAAGGGCCTAAAAGGAGAAAGCAGTAGGAAATGAACAGACAATAGAAGGCAGGAGTAGGTTTGGAATAGCAGAGTCCTGTGAATAAGTACTGTGATGTCAGACAAGATATTGAAGAGACAAGAATCAGAAAGACAGAATAGCTAGCTAGGTGTACCAGAATACTTATAACAGTGAGAAAACTCCAAAGTGAACCTTCATGGTATGAGTAAATGGAGCTAATGCATAAATTTGGATTAGATAAAGCTGCAAATAAATTAGAATAGGAAGGGGGGGGGGGAGTATGATAAGTCAGTGCGAAAGTTATCACCTAAGAAAGAAGTTGGGGCCATGGAATCACAGAAGGGTTGAGATTGGAAGTCATCTTGTCCAAACCTGCTCAAGCAGGGCCACCTAGAGACACCTGCCAAAGACCATATCCAGATGGCTTTGAATAGAGGCTCCACCACCTCTCTGGACAACCTGTGCCATTGCTCAGTCACCCTCACAGTAAAAAGTGTGTTTCCTGGTGTTGAAAGGGAACCTCCCATATTTCTATCTGTGATCATTAGCCTCCTCTCACTGGGCAGCACAGAAAAGAGCCTGGCTCTGTCTTCTTTATAGCCTCCACTCCAGTGTTTGTACATATATATAAATTCCCTGAGCCTTCTCTTATCTATGCTGAACAGTCCCAGCCCTCTCAGCTTTTCCTCCTATGTGAGTGTCGTGGTTTAAACCCAGCCATGCACCTTGTTCACTCACTCAACCCCCCTTTCTTGTCCTCCCCTGCTTCCAGAGGGATGGGGAGGAGAATCAAAAGAATGCAACTCCCACAGGTTGAGATAAGAACACTTTAGTAACTAAGGTATAACACAGATCACTGCTGCTACCACCAATAATAATAATGATAAGGGAAATAACAAGGAAAAAGAATACAGCATTTCACCAACCACTGACAGATAACTCACGACACCCCACCCCAAATGAGCATGGACCAAATACCTCCTCCAACCCCCCAGAGCACTAGCCCTTCTGGGTAACTCTCAGTTACATCCTGGGCATGATGTGCTGTGGTATGGAATACCTCTTTGGTCAGTTTGGGTCAAGTGTCCTGTCCCTGCTTTCTCCAGGCCTCCTCTCCTCCCTGGTAGAGCATGAGACTCACAAAGTCCTTGATCAGAGTAAAACATTCGAGTAGTAACTAAAAACATTCCTGTTACCAGTTTTGTTCCCAATTGAAAGTCAAAACACAGCTGCACCAGCTACTATGAAGAAGAAAAAATGACTGCTACTTCTCAACCCAGGACAATGAGATATTCCAGTCTCTTATCATCTTACTGGTCCTTCTCTAGACTCTTTCCAGTATGCCCATGTTTCTTTTGTACTGGCAAGCCCAGAACTGAATACAGCATTTCAGATGTGGCCTCACCAGAGCTGAAGTAGAAAAGAAGGATCAGCTTCCTTGACCCACTGGCAACATTCCTCCTAATGAAGCCCAAAATACCAGTGGCCTTCATTGTCACAAAGGTACATCACTGGCTTATGTTCAACTTGATGTTCACCAAATTGCTAAGTCACTGTCCATCATATTTGAAAAATCATAGCAGTCAGGGGAAGTTCCCAACGACTGCAAAAAGAGAAATATAACCCCATTTTCAAGGAGAAAAGGGGTGACCCAGGGAGCTACAGACCAGTCAGTCTCACCTCTGTGCCTGGCAAAACTTGGAGCAGATTCTTCTGGAAAGCATGCTAAGGCACATAAAAAACAACAAGGTGGCTGGTGACAGCCAGCACAGCTTCACTAAGGGGAAATTCTGCCTGGTCAATTTGATGGGGTGTCCTGGGTTCAGTAGTAGCAGTCATTTTTTTTAACTTAGTAGCTGATGCAGTGCTGTGTTTTTTGACTTTCAGCCTGGGAACAGCACTGATAACACCAATGGTTTTAGCTGTTGCTCAGTAATGTTTACTTTGACAAAGGACTTTCTGAGTCTCATGCTCTGCCAAGGAGAAGGGGAGGCCGGGAGGAAACAGAGACAGGACACATGACCCCAACTAGCCAAAGAGGTATTCCATACCTCAGCACGTCATTCCCAGGACATAACAGAGAGTTACCTGGAAGGGCTGGTTCACTGCTCGGTTAGGCTGGGTTTCAACAGGTAGTATTGTATTCACTTCCCTTCTTATTTCCCTTATCATTATTATTATTATTATTATTATTGGTAGTAGCAGTAGTGATTTGTGTTATACCTTAGTTACTGAACTGTTCTTATCTCAACCTGTGGGAGTTACATTCTTTCGATTCTCCTCCCCATCCCTCTGGGAATGGGGGAAGGGAGC
>NDXB01006338.1:0-18363 GCA_002631895.1 Agapornis roseicollis | reverse complement strand
GTGCTCTTCCGATCTAGCAGTAGTGATTTGTGTTATACCTTAGTTACTGAACTGTTCTTATCTCAACCTGTGGGAGTTACATTCTTTCGATTCTCCTCCCCATCCCTCTGGGAATGGGGGAAGGGAGCGGGGTGAAAGAGAGAATGGAGGGGGTAGACTGCGTGATTCTGATTTACAGCCTGGGCTTAAACCATGACATGGGGCTATGGAACTGATGGACAGAGGTAGAGCAGTTGACATCATCTACCTGGACTTGTGTAAAATGGACACTCTCCACATAACATCCTAATATATGCGATAGATGGAACACACAGTGGACAAAGAATTGCATGCAGAGAGCTGAGGTACATTTCTCAATGTCCAGTAGGACAGTAACGAGTGATGTCCCTCATGGGTCAGTGTAGGTAGGTAGATCACTCGGTGGATAATGAACTGGCTGGTTGGCCGCACACAAAGAGTTGTGGTCAATGGCTCAGTGTCTGGCTGGAGACCAGTAACATAGACAGCGAGATTGAGTGTGCCCTCAGCAAGTTTGCCAATGACACCAAGCTGTGTGGTTCGGTTGATACACTGCAGGGAAGGAATGCCATCCAGAGGGACCTTGACATGCTTGTGAGGTAGACTGATGTCAACCTCATGAAGTTTAGCCATGACAAGTGCAAGGTCCTACACCTGGGTCAGAGCAATCCCAGGCTGGGTAGAGAGGAGATTCAGAGCAGCCCTGACAAGAAGGACTTAGGGGAGTTGGTGAACGAGAAAATGAGTATGAGCCAGCAATGTGCACTCGCAGCCCAGAAAGCCAACTGTATCCTGGGCTGTATCAAAAGGAGTGTGACCAGCAGGTCAAGGGAGGTGATCCTGCCCCTCTACTCTGCTCTCATGAGACCTCACCTGGAGTATTGTGTGCAGTTCTGGTGTCCTCAACATAAAAAGGACATGGAACTGTTGGAACAAGTCCAGAGGAGGCCCAAGAGGATGATCAGGGGACTGGAGCATCTCCCATAGGTTGCCCAAGGAAGTTGTGAATGTTCCATCCCTGACAGTGTTCATGCCTGGGTTGGTCAGAACCTTGGGTGACAAGTTTTAGTGTGAGGCGTCCCTGCCCATGGCAGGAGGGTTGGAACTAGATGATCTCAAGGTCCTTTCCAACCCTAACTATCCTATGATTCTATGATTTCCAGGGCCTTTTCTGCCAAGCTGCTTTCCAGATGGTCAGCCTGCAGCATACATCCTTGCATTATTTTAAATTAAATTATTAAGCTATGTTTATATTAGGTTATATTTATATTATATTTTATTCAATTATGCTTTTATTAGTGTAGATTAATATGTCCAATTTGAGAACTGTGTCAAACCTAGTCATTTCATTGCAAAAATCTCTGGGTTTTCCAGAGGGTAATTGAGAAGGCTGTCTCCCAAAATCATGAATTGCAGAGACCCTAAATTCTATACTGAGAGTTAGAAAGATGACCACAGCCTCTCCCTCCTTAATGCCTCATGCCTGACTGAAATGTGTTTGAGATTTGTATTCTGACACAATAGGAACTAAAAGTTGTTATCACTCCACCTATTGGCAAAGTCTCAGGAAATAACCTTAGCCATCCAAGGAGAATGCAACAGTGCAACATTACTTATTTTGACTGCAAGGATGTTTGGAGACACAGACTCTGTAAATTGTTTCAAGAAAGATATGGGGAAGAAGGATCCAATTAATTTTTTATTTAGATATATCACTGTTTCAGGAAATGTAATACTAGAGCCTCCTACAATGACACGAGAGACAAAAATACAAGAACACCAAGTCCCTACTCTACAAAAATAATCTTAATTTTTTTTCTTTTTCTTTTTTCTCAGGCTTTGCTTTCCTTGTTACATTAACTCATAATTGAAGGGTCACAGTTGAAGACATTTTGCACTTCAATGAAGGGGAAATCAGCATGTACCTGTTACTGGTATTTAGAAATTTGGTAATTAAAAATTGAATAAATAATTTATAATACTTAATTCTAATAACGTAGAGTTATAAGAAATGTTTTAGTGAGAAGTGTGTTTGTTGAGCAACCAGATGCTGTTATGAAATCCCCTGTATGGCCCTGTACCAGGACCANGATATCGTATTCACAGCCATTTGCTCCCTTCCAGAAGTCTCCATCAGTGGTGGGTGCAGGGACAAAGCCCGGGTGCAGGTTATACCTCAGAGACCTCAGCTCCCCATGGCAGTGGGGACAGGGCATGGAGCAGCATCAGGGCAGCCACATTGCCAGGGCAGCAGCACAGGTTGTGCTTAACCCTCCATCCCAGCATCCAGCCCCAACACCTCCAGGGGCAGGAACTCTGGGGCTGATCCTGCAGGGCAAAGAGTGACCCAAGGGTCAGTTCCTGCAGTGATGCTGAGCAGGACAGACAGGAGCTGCTCCTGGGATACAGGCTGCAGTACAGGTGGCCCCTGGGGCACCCATCACCTGGGGCTGGGCTCTGAGGTCCTGCCAGCTCCAATCATCCATGGCTTTCCCAGAGGATGTCTCCCTGGAAACTGGAGCCAGTGCTGAGGTGGGAGGCAGGAATGGGCATTGCTTCCCTTTAGGAAAGATGATTGGACAAGCTGCACAGCAATTCCTTCCAGCAAAGGGGATGGATGAACAGCCATGGCTCCTTTGCTATCAGCCTTGAGGGGTGGTGGGCAAGACACTGATCAGAGCCCCCGAGGCTGTGGAGGGACATGAGCCATCCCTACATCTCCCCATTGCTCCACATCTCCCTTTGCTTTAGGGTCAGGAAGACTTGGTGCCTTCACTCAAGGCCACGCAGGGGTGTTAACAGTCACTGCAGGAGAAGCAAAGAACTTTGTGGGGAAGCCAAGAAGGAGCAGGAGAAGAGGAAGGTTGTGGGTGGCGTAAAGGAGAAACATGGGAATAAGAGGAAAACCTGAGGAACCCAAGGGGAAGTGCTCAGACCATGCTGGAGGAGGCTGTGGCTGCAGGGAAGCCTGCTGGTACCCAGCAGAGCAGAAAGCCAATGCCATTGAAGCAAAGACACTGAGTATGTTAATTCCCTGCAGCTCCCGCTCCCTAGAGGACAGCAACAGTGTCTGAAACACAAGCAGAAATTAAACCAGAGGCATCTCAGTTGGGCTGTTCAGCCTGTTAAAGGCCTGGGGAGCGGAGCAGAGAGGGGCAGGAAGAAGCAGCACCTGTCCCCAGGCAGCTCTTGTGCCACCCATCCCTGGGAGATGCCACCAGTGCTGCCTCCCCAGCAGCACGCTCCATGCTCTTATTCCTTCCCTTCAGGGATGCGCCAGGAATCCTACTCCATCCAGGCTGCCTCTGCCTGCAGCAGCCTCCATCCATCCCTTCTAATTAGAAAACCCTTCCAAGAAGGGGCCAGAAAGCTCAGGTCCTGCAAGGCAGAGCAGGGGGTGCAGACAAACAGCCCCTGCCATGACTGGGGCTGCTGCTCAGAGCCTCATTTATCATCCACCAGCACCACGGGCATGCCCAGCCTCCCTGCCCCATCAGGGGACCAGCACCACCCCGTCACTGGATGGGGTTAATCAAGGCTGGCCTCTGCCAACAGCATCTCAGAGCCTGGGGAAGGAGCATGCTGCATGTCTGACACCAAACAGGAGCCTGGGGACTCACCCGGAGCTGAGCTACCTCTGGAAGCTCACATCAGGACTGGTTAGAGGACTGGTGATTTATTAGGGGAGCTGCTCCTTGGAGCAGCTGCGAGCCATAAGGCTGTAGTAAAGGCATCTGCTTCACTAGGGAGCAGTGGAGAAGAGCACGGGGTGATTTATCATAGAACCACAGCATAGCTTGGAAGGGACCCTAAAGCTCCTCCAGCTCCAACCCCTGCCACAGGCAGGGACCCCTTCCACTGGAGCAGGGTGCTCCAAGCCCCTGTGTCCAACCTGGCCTTGAGCACTGCAGGGATGGGGCAGCCACAGCTTCTCTGGGCACCCTGTGCCAGCGCCTCAGCACCCTCACAGGGAACAGCTTCTGCCTTATATCTAACCTGAGCTTCCCGTTTCAGTGTGAACCCATCACCCCTTGTCCTATTGCAACAGTCCCCAATGCAGAGTCCCTCTCCAGCATCCACCATCACGGAATCCCAGCCTGCCCGAGGCTGAAAAGGGCCTCTGGAGGTCATCACCCCCTGCTCAGGTCCAGGTTACCCAGTCCAGGTGATCAGCATCTCTCCTCAGGTGATCAGCATCATCTGTGTCTGACTGCAGGAACCACACAGTGACCTGTCTCACAGCACTGAGGGTCTCTTTGTGCAAGCTCTATGGAGGCTTTGCCTCCATTGGTGCCCCTCATTTGTCTTGGTGGTACCGATGGAGCAGCAGTGGGCTGATTTGCTGGAGACCTGTCATCAGGGATAGAACCATGCGGGCATGTTCCAAGCCTATTCCAACCACATTGTGCTCCCCCACCAGCCACATATGACAGTTTGGGGACCTGCCAACACTTCCTTCTTTCTCTTTTCCTCTTTCCTTTGCAACATTAATTATTCAGAACAAAACCTGTCCAAGGTAGTTTCAGGATCCAACCTGCTGCATAAAACAAGCAAAAGAGCAGAAAATAACAGCGGGTAAAGAATGGTTGAATTCAGCCCCTAATTCTCCATGAAGTAATTATTCCTTTAAAAACCTGGGATTTGCTAAAAGCGCCACAATTACTTCTTCCATAATGGCTCCAGAATGAAGCACCCATTTAATTAGTAAACATTTGGCATGCCTTTCAATAGGTTTTTAATTACATTAAAGGACACTGTCAAGGTGGCTTTCATCATTTTCAATAGCCCCAAAGGATTTTTTCCCCCTCGCAGCCAAGTGCAGTGCTTTGGGGTTCATTGGCTGCTCCGGACAAAGGAGGGAGAAGCCTTTTCCCTAGAAAAGGTTATATAGGAAAGGGCTCCTGTGTAGGTTTGGAGCTGAGCTGTGGTCTTCCTGCCTCTCGTCTCTTAGCTTGCAGGCAGCAAGGCTTGTAGCCCAGTTTGTATTGTACTGCAGGGAGGTGGGGGTGTCCCCATCCCTAAGCACTGCAGCAGCTCTCCAATGTCCCCTCATGCTATGAACCCCCTTCTAAAGCAGCTTAGGGCCTGTAGGGCCAGGCCAAGGGGAATGGCTTGAACCTACCCAAACAGGGGGGACTGAGCTGAGCTCCCAGGCAGAAGCTGTTCCCTGCGAGGGTGCTGAGGCGCTGGCACAGGGTGCTCAAAGAAGCTGTGGCTGCCCCATCCCTGGCAGTGCTCGAGGCCAGGTTGGACACAGGGGCTTGGAGCAAGCTGCTCCAGTGGAAGGGGTCCCTGCCCGTGGCAGGGGTTGGAGCTGGAGGAGCTTTAGAGTCCCTCCCAACCCGAACCAAACTGTGATTCTGTGATGAACCCAAGAAGCAGGAGAGCAGGAAAGAAGGTCGTGTACTAAAGGCAACGCTGCACACCACAGCCCTACCTGCAGATCTCATCTCTGTGCTCAGGTGCCATCAAGAAGTAAGGGGACATCTTTGTGCTCTACCAGCAAAACAGAGTCCTCAGCTCAGACCACAGAATCTTCTGAGGCAGGATTCTGCCTTATGAGCATCCCTAGAGCTGACGTGCTGGAGCCGCACACCTCAGCACACTGGTGCTCCCATCCAAACAGGTCTGAGAGCAGACATGGAGGGAGCAGAAAAGGAAACTAAGTGCTCCCACCCACATCATCAGTAAGTACCCATCACAAGAGTTCTGCTCCTGCAGACATTCCAAAAACAATCCTGGCAAAGAAAGGGATCTTACTTCCATCCTGGAGCAGACGGCAGTAAACTGAACAAGCCTCTAAACCACCCAGTGCTGGGTTCTTAACCAAGGTGCATGTGGTCACTTCAGCCCATCACCTCTAGCTGGCTCTCCAAGAGGAAGCTTTGAACAGAAGCCCACTAATGGAAGATGCCACCAGGCTGAGCCTAGAGAGTGACAGCAAAGGTACAGCAGTGACCAAGCATCTGAGCAGACACGCAGGGGATGCTGGCTCCCAGTTGCAGGTTGCAGGGGCCTTTAATAACAGATGGAGTCTGATTGCTTTTGCTGATGATGGATTAGGAGGCTTATCTCTGATCTGGTCTCTCCCTCGGTTAGCTGGGTTCTTGAGGGGCTCTGCAGGGAGGTGTTACATGAGGCTTATTAACAAGATGAACTGCAATGCCAGGCAAAGCCACTTCTGCAAAGTGCACTTTCCCTCTCAGGCTTAAACCCCCCCTGCGTGAACACACTCAGCAGCTTTGCTCCACAGGGGACTCGAGCAGGTCTGCTCCCTCCCCTCACAGTGGGCTAACAGTGTTTCATCAGAGCAATGGGAAGCTGCTGCAGTCCTTGCCCTGCCATCCAATCGCTTCCAAAACATCCTTATTTGACAACAGCAAATAGAAGTACCTGAAAAGCTAGGCACTCAGGGCAGAAGAAACTGTACGCAGAGACAGCTTGTCCCCAGTGTTCCTAACACCACATAGGGAAAAAGGGAAAGGCTGTGATATCCCTCTTCTTGAATCACAGAATCCCAGCCTTGTTTGTGCTGGAAGGGACGTTAATGCTGCTCCAGCTCCAACCCCTGCCACAGGCAGGGACCCCTTCCACTGGAGCAGCTTGCTCCAAGCCCCTGTGTCCAACCTGGCCTTGAGCACTGCCAGGGATGGGGCAGCCACAGCTTCTCTGGGCACCCTGAGCCAGCGCCTCAGCACCCTCACAGGGAACACCTCCTGCCTCAGAGCTCAGCTCNTTCTCTGGGCACCCTGAGCCAGCGCCTCAGCACCCTCACAGGGAACAGCTTCTGCCTCAGAGCTCAGCTCAGTCTCCTCTGTTCTGGCAGGTTCAAGCCATTCCCCTTGGCCTGGCCCTACAGGCCCTTGTCCCAAGCCCCTCTCCAGGTTCCCTGCAGCCCCTTTAGGCACTGGAGCTGCTCTCAGGTCTCCCCTTCAGGAGCCTTCTCTCCCCCAGGCTGCCCCAGCCCAGCTCTCTCAGCCTGGCTCCAGAGTAGAGCTGCTCCAGCCCTCGCAGCATCTCTTGGCTACTCTTGCAACAAGGCGCAGGAGCCCAGCTCTTCCTGGGGCTGGGGAACAGGCAGCACCTCCATAATATCCTGGAGAGGTAAAGGACTGGTTTTAACACCCCCAAGCTCTGACTGACAGGAAAGGAAAATGCTGCCCTTATGGAGCCACCAAAACCAACAGAGCACTTCCAGCAGCATCACCTGCTCCAGCTGCCCTTCCAGCAACGGGCAAGTAGCAGATACACCGGCCACTCCTGGACACAAGGCACCTCAGTTGGGCTGCCTGAAGGCAGGCACCACATCTGGAAACCCTCTCTGCATGCCAAAGCCCCTCCTGCCCCACAGTGTGCCTGACCACAGCCCTGAAGCAGGACTATTCCTGCAGGGATAAGCAAGCTACTGAAGCTACACGTTGCTGCCCAGCAAGTCTGAATAACTCATTTTCAACTGCTTTTCCTTGAACCTGGCTCACCCAGCACGCCTCACACTGCTCCAAAAGTGGGCTACTTTAGCAATGGCCCTCTCCTGCAGGTGGGGAAGCCAAGACTTGCTCTAAGGCATCTGAGTAAGGTCAGCAAAGGAGCCAGGATTAGAAATTCAGAGCTCAGCTCACCAGTCTGCCTCATTTGTACCACACGTGGACATGGCACGAGGTGACACTGCTGAAGCACAGCTAGCTATAAAGCAGCAGCTACAGGGGAAGGAAGAAGCAAGGAACAAAGAGATAGTGATGAGAGAAGCAGACAAGCAGCAAGGAAAGTAACGAGAGGGAGGAAAGCAGGGAGGTAACTCCCACATGCATCCCCCCAAGCCCTCCAGGGGAGTTTTAGCTTGCTCTCTCCAGGCACAAGCCTTTGCTGCTGCTGTGTGCTGCTGGAGGCAGGGCTGCTCTGTGCGCTGCTGCCATCCCTAGAGCAGTGCAGCCACACGCAGGACCCGTGCTGCAGCCAGGGCAGGGTCTGGCCTCAGGCTGGGCTGGGCACTGCAGAGTCTTTGGCTTTGGGAGACACAAGCAGGTCAAAGCCAGCCCTGCCCTTTCGCCAGGCTTCAGGACCCCTGGGAGCAGCGGCAGGAAGGGGCAGGTTAGCACTGGCCATGCATGTGCTCCACTGACGGCAGCTGCCCTTGTGCTGCATCTCGGCCAGCGCCCTTTGCTCCCTGCCAAAGCAAACACCACATGGGAAAACAAAGCAGACACTGCATCTGGATGGATTCTGGCTTTCCTTTGCCAGCACTTCTAATCATTGTGGTTTCTCCTTGCTTTTGGAGTTTGCTGCTGATGTGCAATCCCTTGGCTAGTTGTGGACGGATTTTTAGCGAAGAACAGCCATGTTCCCAAGTCAGCAAGTGCCCACGTGGAGCTCAACGTGAATCGAGGATGAAGAAAGCCATGGGTGAAGAAGCAAAAGTAACAGTGCAGGCAAGATGAGAAGAAACTGGAATGTGCCAAGACACGATAGTGAACTGTTAGCAAGCTTCAAAAGCTAGGTTCTCATACACGTAAGTTATCCAATTGTAACTAGTTGCTGTGTGCTTCATTGTATATGTATCAAATCTTAATACTGCAAGCTATTGTAAGGAGGTGCAGACAACAGCATAGGAAGGGTAGACGCTTTGTGATAAATGGCTTTGGTCTGATCACATTGATCTCTGACAGAGCCCATTCTTCTGCGGCAGCTAGTGAGAGCAGAACCCGCCTGGCCCACAGAGTCCACAAACACCTCCGAGTGATGCAAAGCTGAAGCACACATCCATTTCCCTCAACAAAACCACCCACTGACCCACAGCACCACTCTGAACGGGACATGCTGTTTCATACAGAGACCTTAGGGCAGCTCCCAGTGCATAAAGGAGCTACAGGAAACCTGGATTTCCAATCCAAACCAGCCTGTGACTCTATGATTTGTATTGCAACAGCACTTGGAAAGCCAGGGCCCAGGCTGTACAGACACTGCTCCAGAGAATCAGCAATTGAATTCAGCTGTCATTGATTCAGCTCTCTGGTCCTCCTGCACAGCAGCAGCCACCACAGGAGAAGGGCTTCACAGTTAACCCCAGAGGAAGCAGTCAGGATTCAGCCAGAACCCAAATTCCTATGAAAGGATGCAATACGTGAGCACAGGGGCACAGGAACTGGAGTCTCCTTTAAACAACACACAGGCTGATGTGTGTTTGGTCTTATGCTTCACTACAAGTCAAATTAATAGGCTTTTTCGGACCAAGCAGCCACAGCACACACTGTGACTGCACCTGGGAGCCTGGGCGCCTCAGAACCAATGTCCAGGATGAGCTGTTGAGGTTAACCAAACAGCAGCTCAGATCAGAGTAGTTGTGTTGCAGCCCACTTGCTCTCTGAGAATTCACTATTGTCATCTCATCTCCCTAGGGACTGGTCTTGGACTCTCTGGTCCCCAAATGCCATTGCAAAACCCAAGCACAAGTGACCCCAGGGATACAGACCAGCAAGCTCCGGTCTCCATCCATCACTACATGGGATATTTGCAGTGAATGAGGCCACAGGCAGAGCAGAAGCATGACAAGTGAGCAGCTCAGAGTGCACAGAAGGTATTCCCATGCCTGCCTTCAGAGCCAGAGATGAAAAATGCCAAGCCACAACTCATCTCGTCTGGCCAAGGGCTACCTTTGCAGCCAGGATCCAAGTGCAGACACCACTTAGCTTGGCCAATTTCCTGTGCTGATGCTTCACCCAAGACCCTGGTGGGAGAGCATCATTAATTACAGAGGCTGGAATTGCTTCTCTGCTGGATAAGGGGGAAGCCAAACACAGGTCAGAGCTGTACGTGCCCAACAGAGCAATAACCTGCCAGTGAGTGCTGGTACAGACCAGCCCAGGGCAGCAGTTGGACCTGGAGGACCTTTAAGGTCCCTTCTAATACAAACCAGTCTATGAAGGGCCACAGTTACAACAGTTAACATTATGCACAGCCTGTCATCTCTTGATCCCCACAACCTCCCATCTAGCCCACAGCTCTGCAGAAAGAATTGCTACAGATATGGAAAGGGGAGAAAGAAGTAAAAGAACAAGAAAGATAGAAAATTACATTGGCTCCCAGCCCAAGTCTTTCACTTTTTAAGATGCATTTGGATGATCTGCAGGCTGTAACCTGGAGTTACAAGGGAGCTGCTTGTCAAAGCTGACCTGAGCTGGCTTTAATTGAAAGGCAGTTGCTGGCAACTGGAGTGAAGTCCAAAAGGGCACCTTGGGGATGCTCTGCACAGGGCAGCCAGGACAGGAGCCACATGAGCTTCCTCTGTAGCTGCACTGAAAAGGGCCAGAGCCCGAGTTTGGGAAGTGGCATCTTCAGGCTTGGGCTGGAGAGCCCTGGGCTGCTTCCCTGTGCTCCTGCCTGTTCCACTGCATCCATCCAGTTTGCCTTGTGCCAGATGAGCCTAATGCAGAGTACATCAGAGGGCAGCACTCTGTGTACATGCAGACCCTGCACTGAGAACACTGTGTCAAAGCAGCAAGTCACAGGTCTGCTCCACAGCACCTGGATCTGAAAGACCATTTCAAGGCATTTGTCTGCAGAGGTTTTCTTCTGCCAACCATCGAGCAGATACAGTGCACTTCCCTCTGCTATCCTGAACAGCACAGCTTCTTCCACTCAGGACAAACGCTTACCCTTTTCTTTCCAGGTCCTTCTCATCAGCCATCACACCAGCAACACAAAGGTGAAAGTCAGGTATGGACAAGCCAGTGCCTCCCCCAGGCCCTGCTGGTGCAGGTCCTCAAACAGCTCCACAAATCAGTGAGTCCCTCCAGCACTCACAAGTCACTTCTCTTTATCTCCCATACAGATGTTCCCATTCCCCCCACCAGAGCTCAGACAGGAAGGCTCATGTTAAGCTTTTGGACAGCATTTTACACTCTGGGAATGGGGGGAGTTGCTGTTCACAGCTACCAGCAGCTCCCAGGATAGCAGTGCTGTGTGGAGTTTGTAAACTGGATTAGCTGGGAGCACCCAACTGCTAACCCCAGCTGCAGTGCTGAGGATGCCTGTCACCTTGGGCAGACCACATCAGAGCTCTCCAGTTTTGTATTATTTACCTCCCATGAAGTTTCTCTGGGGAGTGTCTTAGTAGCAGAAGGAAAACTAATCCAGCCTTGCACGGCAGTACTTTGCAGGAGGAAATACTGAGCAGTATCCACATCTAAGTATTATCGATATCCTAAGCCTTTAATTCCACCAGAGACAAAGTGAGTTCATTCCACAGCTTCACCCAGTGACCCAGGAACATTATCATTCTTGCTAAATATAAGCCTCTCATGAAAATACTGACCATCAAACTGCACTGCTTCGAGCTTAGCCGAGTATTCTCTCCTTTCCTCTGCAGCCTGAGCACCCTGCACATTAAGACTTTGCCACTATCAGAAAATACATTGAATTTTTAGTGGTGCAACATGACCCTTAATTCCCCTCACAATCCAGTGACGTGTACACACACACACACACAGGGTAAAGCCAAGCCACACCATGGCATGCTGCGAGCCAAAGGGCCAGTGAAAGCAGACACAGAGAGCTCCTCCTGTGCTCTGCGCAAGCCTGGCCCCCAGCTTCGCATGTATAAGCAGAACCTGAACTTTGCTGATTCCTCCTTAGCACTGCTGATCCACACCTCATCATTCCAGAACTCTCAGTTGCCTCAATACAAAAAGCAATCCCCTTTTCTTCCTCCTGCATGTTTAAGCACTCACCTCTGCTGCTCATCCAGCTCGTTACCAGCCTCACCTGGCTACGTGGAGCTCCAGCCTCTGGCTCCCTCACAAACTGGAATCTTTTGCTTTGATCCTGCAGTTAATCCATACCCTGGTGCTGGAAAGCAGAATGAGACTCATATATATTTAATTTCCCCCCCTCCCCAGAGTTCAAACTGGAACATGTAAAACTGCCCAAGCAGAACCAGCTTATGCCCAGGCACCCATTCTCCAGCCCAGCCATGAATCCAAGCAATACAGCACTTACTTGGTGAAAATAATAATGCTCATGGTGGGCAAAAACCAAGGTCTGATTGCCCTTGCGACAGCCCCAGGAATGCAGCCCTCACCCCAGAGCTCCATCCATGGCAGACCCAGTGGATGCTATCCCTTTCGTAGCTCAAACATGGACCAACAGCATGGACTGAAGATAAGCCCTGAGGGAAGCTGGGGGTTAGAGCAAGGTGGCCAGGCAGGAGGTTTGGAAACAGCCACGTGCAGAGGTGCTCATAGCTGACCCACAGAGGAACAGTCCCTGAGAACACCTCAGGGCTATCAACAGTCACAGCCCCTCTCCACTGGAGTCTAACAGGCACTTTCCTTAGCTAATAGCATTACACAGCATGCCTAGATCTCCCTCAGTACATCTGGGAAGCATGTCTGGAACACGAAGCTTCCAGTGTCACAGCATTTCAAGTCATCCTCCCCTCCCTATCTCTGGGACTGGTGGTGTATTTGTTTGCTGCAGAACACCATAAATATTTTTACCAGCTTGGAAAACATAAATCCAATTGCTTTATGCATGAAATGAAATCCAGTGTGCATAATACTGTTTCCTTCTCCAACAGTCATGTTTCGTGTCAAATCACAGAGCATGGGTAAAGAGCTGCTCCATGCTGATGCCACTGCACACCCGCAGGGGTGAGAAGCACTGTCCTCTGCCACTAACTGCGACAGGGCAGCGCTTCACTTCCCACCAACACATCTGAGAATCTGCAGAATTAAGCTCTTATGAAGTATAATAAGCATAATTATCCATAAATGTCACTCAGACTAGTCTGCAATTGCTTCTCTATTTCGCTCTGCAGCAAGGCAAGGATGCCATGTGAATGTGAGTGCTGGAACACTCATTTTTCAGCCTCACTCATGCTGTATTTGCTCCAGGACTTTCAATTACAGCAGAAATGCTTCTTGTACTGGTGAGTTTAACGCTGCCTAGTGTCTACCTCCTGTGTGCCCTAACACAACAACAGAGAACATCAGCCTTATGCCTGTTCTGTTGGCCTGATGCCTCTGAAGGCACAAACATTAGAGACATTTTCCCCTTAACAACAGCATCAGTCTTGAGACAAGCTCTCAAACAGGACAAGGAACCCAGCTAGCACTGAAGCAGCCACCCTGATTTTCCCTTGCATTTCACTAGTCCACACCACAACTAGAATTAAGTGGTTCCAAAGGGTACCTTAGCACTAAACCAAACATTTTCCTCTTCCTAAGCAGGTCCTCATAGGTGCTCACAAAGCACTTCTGAGATGCATCAAACAGATCTCCCTTTTCTACAGCCCTTAACACGACTTCAAAACAATGACAAGAGCAATTCTGACAACTGAACAAGGATGTTAAAAAAAGCATTCTCTGTGATTCATTTTCATTTGCATGGCTGTGACCATGAAGAAATATACTGCAAAGAGCCAGGACACTCACCTGATATAAAAGTGTTTTCATTAGGACAATCATTAAATCTGTTCTGATACGTGTGTTGTGAATGTCATCATTTCTTGTACAATTTATCACAGAGTAATACTTTCTTCACTTTAATGCCCCAATAAATACTTCTGAACAGCCTTGTAATGTTATCTGATATTGTCAAACCAAGCAGAAGAGGGAAAAAAAAATATCAGATACACAGAGGTTCTGAATCTTCAGTTCATTAGTATCCCTGAAATGCTTTTTAGAACTACCTAAGAAAATAGTTCACGTAATTCCTATATGGCAGATGAACACCACAGAAGTTAGTCATTAAAAGGGATCAAATTAAAAAGCAAATTGTGAGAGCTGCTACCTAACTATAAAACCATAGAATGGTTTGTGTTGGAAACGACCTTAAGATTATTCAGTTCCAACCCCTTGCCACAAACAGGGACACCTCCCACTAGAGCAGCTTGTTCCAAGCCCCATCTAACATGGCCTTGAACACTGCCAGGGATGGGGCAGCCACAGCTTCTCTGGGCACCCTGTGCCAGTGCCTCAGCACCCTCACAGGGAAGAGCTTCTTCCTCATACCTAACCTGAACTTCCCCTGTTTCAGTTTGAACCCATCACCCCTTGTCCTGTCACTCCAGTCCCTGATGAAGAGCCCCTCTCCAGCATCCTTGGAGCCCCTTACAGATATTGGAAGCTGCTCTTAGGTCTCCATGCAGCTTCTCTTCTCCAGGCTTAACAGATCCAGTGTTCTCAGCCTGGCTCCACACAGGAGGTGCTCCAGTCCCTGAGCATCCTCATGGACTCTTCTGGACTTTCTCCAACAGCTCCACACCCTCTTATGCCAAGGACACCCAGAACTGCACACAGTACTGCAAGCAGGGTCTCACAAGAGCAGATGGGAAGGGTCAGGATCACCTCCATGACCTGCTGATCACACTCCTTTGGATGCAGCCCAGCACATAGTGGGGTTTCTGGGCTCAAGCACATGCTGACATGTGGTCATGGGGAACTTCTCACTGACCAACACCCCCAAGTCCTTCTTCTCAGGCTGCTCTGAATCACTTCCCTGCTCACCCCATAACTGTGCCTGGGATTGCCCAGACCCAGGTGCAGGACCTTGTATTTGGCTATTACAATTAAATGGCATTGTTTTGAAAGCATTTAGAAGTTACTGATCACAAGACCCAAGAATCATTACACACACACCCCAATACTGCAAGCCAAAATTGTTCCTTCTGAACTTTAAAGACTTTCTTCTCTTGTTGATATATAGGGGAAAACAGGTCCCAGGAAGTGCTTAGAGACAAACAGCAGTAATTCCCTAACTTAAAAAAAGCTCTTTATCCATTTTGGTCCTTGGGAGAATACACAAATGTGCAACAACAAGAGAACTCTCATCAGTGGCAGCCTATCAGTTATACCTTTTATGGTGCCAAGTATATAAAAATAGTTTGCTTCAAATTACAGGATAACAGGAGTGAGAGACATTAGAATGCTGCTAGTCACATTAATCATACATATTGATTGAATACTGAATGCTTTTCCAGCTTGTCTGACAAATTGGAGTGGTTCTGGTAACCCCTTACTCAAGTGTGTGTTCTGCCTCATTCTCTTTTCCATCACTCATTAAGTTTCCTACGAATACACAAGGGCTTTCTCTCCTGGCTGTCCTCATGGACTTGATTGCTTGCCAAATGTTCAGGTGCCCTCTCATCCTCCCATTAACAACTTACTGATCTCACAGCAAAAGCCTGCAGTGAATTTAAAATTCCCTTTCTATATGCCTGTTAAATAATCCCTCTCTGCTGTTTGTGCATGAAGAAGGCTGTGCTTCATGGGAGCTGCATGTTATGTGCCCTTTGAGAGCAGAAGTGACAGCTGATGTCACAAGAAATACCATACTCCTTTCACCAAGCTTAACCTTGGGTACACCTACTTTATTATGACATGCAGGAGCTACTGACACATATTGAGTTGATTATTTTACTCATCTTATTAGAGACATTAATATCCTGATCTCTGCATAGAAAAAGGTTGGAAAATGGTACCTTTCTAAAAATAGCTCAGTGGAGTGTCTAAAAACAGCCTCTCATTGTTCCATAGCCACTCTTGCATCTTGCTGCATCTTGTTTGCCCACTAGACAGAAACATAACAGCAAGTACTACAGTAATGTAGACAGATAAAAATCCAGGTGAGCTGCATTCACTGCCTGTATTATAGCATCTGTAGTGATTTAGGATTAAAACTTGGTTACTCTGTTAGTAACCTGGCTTTTGCATTTGGCAGCATAAGATTACAGCAGAGTCCTCTCAAAAATATCCTGAACGAAACAACTTCGGTCAAGTGTTTCAGGTCTTTTTTAGACCATGCAGTTCCTACAACTCACATTCTGAGCTGTTTGCACTTTAAAAACTTACCTTAGACAATGCTCCCATCACCAATTGTGAGGAAAATTTCACTGAACTCACAAGCACTATCTGGGAGCCTGGGAGTGAAGCTGTGCCTCATGGTCCTTCACATAGCATTAACCTGAGAAAGGTTCAGCAGCAATCCCAACACAGTAACACAGTCCAATTCTGAGATGCTGACCCAAGAGGCCAATTTCAACTATCAACACTTCACAGCTCTCAGGAGCACATCCTTAAGGGGGCTAAGGGCAACTACTTCAAATTCTTATCAAATCTTTTGCATCACACTACAACTTCATCTGTTTTCTAAAAAAACAAGCAAACAAAACCCACACAACAACAACAAAAAAATCAAAACCAAAACTCCAAAACACAGATCTGATAAAATTTAAGCACATGAAATACATTAATAAACAAATGGGAAACAAGAAACTGGATGATACAGAATAAGAAGGCAACATTTCCCACAGAAATACTTCTGCATGTCTAATTGTTGGCAAAGTCAATGACAAATTGATTTCTGAGCTGCACAGACATTCTGTATACCATGTACCCTATAAAAATATCACTGTTCAATACAAGAACTCAAGTGTCTGCAGAACCAGGATATAGGAAAAATAGTTTAGGGAAGAAAAAACCCCCACTAATTCTGTAGTGCATGGCAGAATGAAAAGAGGCAATTACATTCTGAAAGGTACATCTCAAACCAGAGTTGCTCAATCCAGAGATCTCTGCATTCCCTTCCATGTCTAACACTGGATTTTTAAGACTGTAATACCAAACCCAGCTGATTAAAGCAAGAAAAGCCTTTCAAATGTGGCATTTTCTCTCATGTTCCACATTCAGTTAAACTGATGGTGATTTAGTAGTAGCTTCCTTCATCCCAGACTCTGCAAAGACTTGATCTTTTCACCTTCTCACATCACTTCACAATAAAGGTGCCTGTGCTGTTCCTTACGTTGGACTAGGCACAGTATATGGATCAAATGCTGCTGTAGTCTGAGCCACGGGCAGCAAGAGCTGCTGCTGCTTTCCGCTCCACCAGAAAGAAGGTAATGGTTCCAAAGAAGCCCACAACCACCATGATGAGGAGCTGCCACTGCAGAAGGAAGTAGTTGCTGTAGAAATAGGCAACTGCCGCACAGATGGACTGAGAGGAAGAACACAGTGTAAAGAGATTATCAGTGGAGATATCCAGTATTACTACACAAGAATCAAATTGATACATACAGTTTAATGTTCAACTCTCAGTAGCACGCTTCTGTAGAAGACATGCAACCATCAAACTTCATTATAGCTCAACATATGGCTTGACATGATACACAACAGATTTAGTTTTTACTTATATTTAAACAGTGTTCACTGTAGAAAACTCAAAAGTGTTTGTAGCATCACAAAAGCACTTCTCTGCCATTTTAAAAGTTTGTCTACAAACAACACAGCCAAGGCTTTGAAGTCAGTTCTGAAAACTACTTCCAGTTTTACAGCATTACAAACTATTCTATACCAAAATTCAGGGGAAATCTGTTCAGAAACATTCTCTTTCTCAGCTCATTAAAAACTCAACCCAACATTTTGATAACATTAAACAATCATAGTGTCAAAAGGCTTTGTTAGATAGTACCTGAACAAACTTAAAGATGGCAAAGGCAGGAGCACTGTCTTCCGAATACAGGAAGCCTAAAATACTGAGGAGCTGGGTGTTAAAGCAGCTGTCCCCCAGGCCCAACAGGAAGCTGCAGAATATAGCCACGTTTTTGCTGGAGGAGAGAGTGAAACAAATTTAAAAGCCATTCATTCAAACAGCTTACACATCTATAAACTATTTGGCAGACTAACTGGAAACTGAGAATGGAAGCTATCAACCTAAATCTCATTGAAAAAGAACTAGGAATGTCTGGCTTGGCAAAAAAAGAATAGTGTCATCACATTTTAGTTTCTTGAATGCCAAGACTACTGGTACTGTTACCTGCAGTGAATTTTAGTCTGAATTAGAACCACTAAAAGAACTCCTATTGGTACTTGGGAGCCACAAAACCCACAAGACAGAGACTAGAAGCTGATACACACATGGTGAGTCCATAAAATCTGCAGGAATATTAGAAAAATACCAGTTCATTCTGCAGCAAAACACTCCAGTTAAAGAAAAGTCACCTGCACTGGCACACACTGACATGGTTTAGGGGTAGATTTAGCAGTCCAGAGGTAAATGTTGGACTTGATGATCTTAAAGGTCTTTTCCAGCCTTATTGATTCTAGGATTCTAAATGCTTAGCTGCAAGTTTGCAGGTGTGCCTGCACAAACTGGCAAGACTATTTTCACCCAAATTGACAAAAAAGCACTTCAAAAGGAAGCTGCAATGATAAGAAAGCTCCCTACATCCTTCCCCTAACACTTAGAGCTGTAAGACAGGCATAGCACAGTACCAGACCAAGTGGATTTGACAATGTCGTGGTTTAAACCCAACCAACCACGCAGCTCGTTCACTCACTCAACCCCCCCTTCTTG